>CAXFZM010000268.1:0-13421 GCA_964007475.1 Hybos culiciformis
AATTGGAAGCATAGACAAGAGCATATATTTAGAGTAAAAAATAAAATAACTTTTCTTGTTATTCCAATTATTAAGTTTTTTTTTTTTAATTTATAATGTAGAAAAATCGATTGGAAACTTGAAAAAAAATGTAGGATCTGTGATACAGAAAAAAAAATGTAAAGAATCTTCTTCCTTATTTGAAATTTAAATGAACACACTATTGTATAAAACTTTTTTCCGTATATTTTTCTAAGTTCGTTTTTTTTAAGTTCATATTTAAGTTATCGATATCCTGTTTGTATATTTTCTTCGACTGAAATTAAACTTTTTTCCAATTACAAAATATTCTGATAATAGTAAACAAAACTTCAAACTTTCATCTAAACTTCAAACACTTTGTAGGAGCGTAAGTTCGCGACTTTTAGCATCAAATTTATGAACTTTTTTTTTCAATTACATTAAATTTATATTTTCTGTTACCTTTCTTTTGAAAATAACTTTTTTTCGTGTATGTTCTCCATATTTTTAAAAAAAAAAAGCACAAGTTTTAATTCTTAAGGAAGAAAGTTTTTTTTTTAATTTATGTTCTATAAACTTTAAAATAATTTTTGTCCTCATATAAACGGAAATCCGAAGAGAAGATATTTTTAATATTATGAACTTTTCAGGCTAAGAAACCCTTAAATTTTTCATATTTTTTAATTCTATAGGTTTTATTTACCAATCTAATTCCATAACTAATATTCTTCAATCTTTTAAATGTATATTCGCACTACCACCAGTACACATTCAATATAAATTATCTTTAATACTGTCAATATCTGAACGCAAAATATATTCTTGAAATCTTCCTTAGACCAAATTTCTCACAAAAAATTGTGTAAGATGTCAAGCATAAGTTTCACAGAAAAAGAGTTATCCTCAATATAAAAACCAAAATTTAAAAAAAATAACCAACTTATATGATCAGAGTCAAAGAAATTAATAACTTCATAAATTTAAATAGATCTCTTTTGTTGAATTTTTTAACTTTTTGCTATGGTTTTGGTAAGATTATATTTATGTACCTAATAATTTTACTTAAAAAGTTAAAAGATTTTCCTATAAAATTCTTTGATATATAATCAAGTTATTAAATGTGACTTTTCTATTTTTCCCTCTGATGAAGCAAATAATTAAAACTAATTGAATGTGGCACCTTTGGACAAAAATACGTAAATTTTAAACGTGTGAAAAATTATATATAAACTTTTGCTTCACGTTTTAAAATAGTGTTTATATACGTACCTGAATATTTACTTGCATAAAATAAAATTGTCTCATTAGTGAGTTTCATTACACGTTTCTTAGAAGGAATAAAATTATAAATTAAAAATTAAATTCTATTTATTTCTCATCGAACTTATTTTGTTCATTTAATTTATCGCAAAACTTTAAAAGTATCTAGTTTAGAATGAAATTTTCCTGGTTTTAACTTACAATGGAAGAAATTAAAATTAATATATTTTCAACGGGTTAAGTTAATCTAATTTTCGCTCAGACCAAAAAAAAAAACTAAATAAATTATACATAAAGGATCTAAATATTATAAATGTCAATTAAATTGTAATAAATTGTAATATTCTATTGAGATTTTAATTTATATTAATATTCTATATTTGAATCTCGCACACATGAATATTATAAAAAATTTCCCATTCAAAGTGGGTTAATGTATTTTGCTCAATCAATAACAAAATATTGTTCGAAGACGAAAATTATGTTTATACTGAAAAGAATATAAAAAATAACACATATGGCAAAAAATACTTATTCAAAGTTAAAAATAAAAAAATTACCCTATTAAAAAAAAAAAAAAATTTTAACAAAAAAAAATTTCATTAAAAATTTCACCCTAGGATTATTTTTCTTATTTTATTTATTTTTTTTTTTTTAACAGCGGAAATTTAAGTTAAACTTTTAAGAGGGTTAAAAGTTTCTTTTACCATTTTCTTGCAAATTAACTAAATTTTTAGTAATAAAAAAAAAGTGCAACTTCTGTTATTGGTATAATTTAAATGTTCAGTAATGTGTTTATTGGCAGTTTTCTTTTTCGTACACCAAAAAGATGTAAATTATGTGTTTGATAATTAATTAGGTTTAGCACCAATTTTCCTTAAGATAGCTTGCTATGTATATTACTAAGCATTATTATAAAGCAAAGCATGTTTACTATTTGCATTATTAAGCAAACTACGATTATTCAAATAGAAAAGTAATCTATATTGCCTTGGAACCAAATCAGATAGACTACACTATCGTTTTCACTTCATTTTGGTCTAGTTAGAGACAAAACCTTTTTGATGTTAAATTTTTATTAGAAATGAATTTAGATTTAGATAAAATGTACCTAATTAAAATTAAATAATTTATAAATAAGATTTATTTATATATTTATGCAACAATTATTCCTAAAATATTTATAAAAAAAATAAATTTCCAAAAGTTGACACTTCACTTAAATGTTACGATAATTTTCCATATTCATTGAGGCCCAAAAAACAATGTTGTGTTCGTCTGAAAATTATTATTTTTGACTTCTTAAAATGAAACTGGGTTTTATATGATTAATTTTAACAGTTTGCAATAAAAACAAATTAAAAACTAAAAATTTAACACAAAAACCTATATAGTTCTAACTCCATCTCCATCAATCATAAGCTATTGCAACGAATCTGTCATTTTTTGTATATTGTAGAAGAAATTTTTGAAAGTGTGAATTTATATATTTTTTTTTTAACAGCAAAAAGCGAATATTAAAAATAAAAATTTACTGACACTAATCTTTATTTTTTTTGTCACACATATTACCCTAAAATGTACATTTTTTTCGTATACTTTATTGTTCCTGCAAGGATTACTCCCATATCATCAAAGCGGAAGGAAATTGCTTTTAGCTTAAACAGCAAAAAAAAAAATTCAATAAAAAAAAATATATATATGTATATTATATATATAATAATTTATTTTTATTTTTCATATTGGAAAATTTTTTTCAAGAGAAAAAGGGTATTTTACTTTATTGTTATTATTATTATTATTATTATTGTCATTATACAACAATGTTACACTTAAGACTTTAATTGAACCCTGTTGTGTGCGAGAAGAGAAGAAACCCACATAAAAATTTTCCACTCCTTAACATAATATTTTACCCTAAAATAAAACATCAAAATACATTAGTACAAAAATTAATTTCAACACTTTAATTTTATATTTAAAAAAGAATTGATTTTTAAAATATTATAGAAATAATAATAATTTTTTTTTTTTTCATATTTTTATTATTTTTTTTTTTATATCATATTTTTATTATTTTATAAGAGCATATTTAATCATACTTTCATTTCTTATCTTATCTTTTTTAACAATTTCAAATCCACAACATATCGTTTTTGATATTATTTTTCTTTAGCCACTCTTTTTCCGATTCCTGTAGATTGAATTTGAAAATTTATTATACAAAGTTTGTAAAATTTAATAAATTATTATTCAAATTCAAATTCATTTATTTTCAAGGTGATATAATACAATTACATTATAATTACTCATATTTAGATATTAAGTATCCTGCTATATTTTTATCAAAAACATTTAATAAGGAAAAAGCTAAAACCTATTTGACTTCTTTAAAACTAAAATACTAGCTGACTTACTATACCTAATTATTAACTAAACTAAGGGAAATAAATTTTTATAATTTTCATTTTAAGCTATACACATATATATTTCAAAAGTCATATTTATATATATACTTTAGATTATTATATTTTTGGTATTAAAATAATTAATACCTGGAAATAATAATTTTATAATAAACCAATATACAAACAATGAAGGGTATATGTTTTTTATTTATCAATTCATTCATAATTTAAAAAAATTTAAATAATAATTTCCTTTTTTCATGTCAATCTAAAATATATGTATTGTATTATATATATTATATTTATATCGTAATTTTGTTAATTATCTCTTTAAAAGCGTTCCATCATTATGGAAAATTATTATCTTACTCTCATCATGAATGAAATTTCTATTCTATCTAGGAATATAAATTATGATTGAATTTCAAAAATCATAATGATGTCAATGAATTTTCCATTTTAAATTTTTTTTTTTTTTTTTATACCCTGAAGCATATAAATTCAATTCTGTTTTGTTTTTTTTTTTTTTCTTTTCTTTTTTCACAAAAATCATGAATGATAGAAATTTTCCTATTTTAGATCTGTTTCTGATTGAAATGTTAAAAATAATGATTATTCAAAAATCCTCGAACTATATGTCTGGAAATGATAAATCTAAGTGAAAATTTTATTATTATCAGAGGCGGCATAAATAATTTGAACAAAATGACCATCAAATGCGTTTGCATCATCAACACATAATCATGAATCGAAGTCTTTTAAAAGTTATATATAAGAAGAGAAATATTGATAGAAAGGATTATAAAATGTAGCAATAAACTTTGGTTCAAATGGTAAAATCTGAGAACACAAAACCAAAAAAAAAAAAAAAGATGAATTCATAAAACATCATTACATTTTTACGTATTTCACCTCTGAACTTAACATTTATATTATTTATGTCATATTTCTTGTTTTCTATTCTGCATTCACCAATTATCCTGAAATTTTATATTTCATTATTTCTTCAACATAAAATAATTATATCTATGGGTTTATAATTGAGTCAGCATAATTTCCTTGATAGATTGCGATGATTATGACGAATTTGTCATATTTTTTTCACCAATCACGCACAAATTTCTATTGTAATATACCCTCTCTAAATATCACGAATGATTATGTCAAATTTTCATTTTTTTTTTTTTTTTTAGTTCAATAGAGCAACGCATTTAAAATCTATGATTGCACAAGAATTTCCTTAACAAAAAAATATGATTACATCATCATAATTCAATAATTTATACCTAAGGAATAGTACAACAAAATGTAATTAGAACCAAATGAAAAAAACAAAATCAAGCAATAAAGAAAATGATGAAGCTTTTATCAAGAAAAATTTTTTTTTATTTCCTTTCTATGTTTATCGTTTTTCGATCAAAAACATTAATTTCATAGTATATTGCTTATCCCTTTTATAGAATATTTCAATTTTAAATGCATTTTAATAAAAAATAATTACTTATACAGGATATACCCTTATTTTTAGTTTTTTCTAATATTAATTAATAAATTTCTTGATAAAAATTCTTTAATAGCGTGTAAAACATTTTTTTAACAAAATTATAATAAAAATTTTGTAGAAATTATGAAATCAAATTCTCACGATATCGGGTGTGCAAAGAAATTATGAAATTATGGAATGACAATTGGCAATCTGCTCGAAAACTAGATAAGAGCATGGGTAATGAATGTATCTTGTTTAAGCTTTAACGCAGAACAGAATACATATTTTTAAATAATTTGAAACTAAAGAAAAATTAAATCAAATTATTTTAGAACTTTGAAAACTTTTATCCCAATTACACTATATAATTAAGTATAACATTAGATAATAAATATAAATGGATTATTTTGCATAAAATTTCAATAAGATTAAATATGTGAACTTTTTTTCGATTTGGTAAAATTCCAATTATTTTTAAGCCAAAACAGTATATAATATGTAATAACTTAATGGTTAAAATAAGCAAATTTCTTATTTATTGAGAAATTTGGCGGTATATTAGATGTCAAATATTTTTTTTTTTTTTTTTTAATATTTGGCCGAAAATTGTATTTTGAATTCAAATATAAAAAAAAATTGTGTCACAATTGCCAGGAAAGCAGATAAAATTATTTAGAATATTATAATTAAATATACTATAGATAAAATTTTATTGCTTACGAAGAAGAACTAGTCCTAGAGCCCAAATAAAGACCAATAATCATTATCAGTTGACCAATAATCATTATCAGTTGAGAGCAATAATTAACAAGTCTGTATATAATTACACCCAAATGATTACTTAATTTAAGTAAAAAAAAATAACTAGTTTAGAGGATGTGTTAGGTGCACAACAATTTAAGAAAACACGAGAAAATCAATTTTTTTTTTTCCCTATACCCAATTTTGTTAATTAACCCCAGGAAATTTATGAATTAAATATTTAAGGTATATAGTTACGAGCATATTGTTTTTAAATTCCCAATTTCTGTTTCAAAACAATGTATTTTTTTTTTTGCTCTTGTTTTCTTGTTGAAAATATTATCATATAATTTGCACATATTTACTATAAAAACAACCCTTATTGCATGTTAAATCTCTATTATACAGTTTTGTGTTTTATTTTTATTTTATTTTATTTTTTTGTTGCCGCTGGTTCATTTTTTACTTAAACCAGAAATTAATATTGTTCATTGTATCCTAGGCCTGAAAAAACAAAATATCCTACATGTAATAATAACATGGTAGCCTGAATGATTTTCATTTTATATATGTATAATATAAATTTGTTTTGATTTGACTTTTATTAAGATAAGTTTGTTTCTGTTGCATTTTGGTTGAAAATTTTAATTATAAAAAAAAGATAAAAATATTTTGAATCCAGTTGAATGAAAACAAAAATCATTCTACATTTCTTCTGTATTAAAAGTTTATATATACATATATCCAGATGATGTTTCACCGGAATAAAATCATAAATTATTATCCAATTGTGCTTTTTTCCGTCTATAATATTATTTGCTTTATGCCTTGTTTATAGCTAATTTACCTATTTGAAAAAATGGTACCGTAAAAACCGATTTTCTATGTTATTATTCTATTTATATTTAAGCAAATTTACAGAAAATGAAGATATTAATTTTATCAATTTTTCATAAAAAGAATTTTTTTAAAATATTTTCAAATAATTAAGAAAATTAAATTTATTTTTTTTTGCTGACTGAAAAATTTCATTACTTCACAAAATTATTTTTTTGTTTCTTTTTCATTACGTTTCCTTTCTATCTAAATTTTTTTTTCAGATACCTTTTCCTATCAACATTTTTTTTTTATATTTTTTGCAGTTGATTTTTTACTTTCAGATAAAATTAGCTGTGAATAGGTTTTCGGAACATTCCTCAAAAAATTACTTTACTGTGGTAGCTATAAACAAGGCATTAATGTATAAAATTATTTGCTTTGCTATGTTTTTGATCTTTTAACATAAAAATTGTAATCATAGTTCATATTTGACTAAAAATTATACCTATATAATATAATAACTTGTTAAATTAATCAAAATTAATGTACGATGTTTCGGTAAAGCTTGCAAATTGCAAATTAAAATCAAATTAAGACAGAAATTGTAAATTCGCCAGATTTAAGCCTATAAGTTGAATAATCTTTTGCAAAAACTTCAGTATTTAAATGTCGTATAAAATTGAAAATTCATTTTATATCAAAAATAATTTTTATTAAAAAAAAATTGTATTTTTGTCTAGAAGTCCTTTACAAAAAAATTCATTTTTATATTAATTTTTTATGAAAATATATTCTTTTTATATGATATAAGCAAAATATAAGTTAAAAAAGAAAAACTCTTTGTAAATGCCATATTTTTTCAGATTTTAATACATCATAAGTTTTTATACACAAAATGAAAAAATATAGAATTTTCTTTGGAAAAGAAGTTCCCAATGTGAATGGATTTTTTTGTAATAGTTTTTTCTTTATTTCCACTTGCAGTTTATGTATAATAGTATAGTTATGTTATTATGTAAATGAAAACTGATTATAAATATACAAAGAAAATTATATATACATTTTGAAATATAATATTTTCATTCCTTCATTTCGTATTTGAATCAATTAATTTTATCTTATGCAGATCATGAGATTTTATTTAGTTCCAACAAGTTATGAGAATTTTAAAAAAAATGTCAAAATGTTAAGATTTATGATATATCTAGGTATATTGTGAATGCTTCGAGCCTTCCACAATTAAATACTCTAAACAGATTCAGGTTGCAATGCAAATTTTAGCTTGGTGCTGTTGGCATATACTGTCAAATAGAATATTTGGCTGACAAACTGCAATCTAGTTACATACAAACACTTAAAATGCAGATTTTGAATTATTTTCATAATATAAATTTGAAAATTTATTAACATTATTTGTTTACAGAATGAGGGTGTTGAATAAATAAAAGGAACAAGAAAACAAAAAAAAACGATCCATATGGTAATGAGTTGTTTTAAGAAATTTCTCAACGCTTTAAAAAGATTTAATTTTTTTTTTTTAAAGAACATAAAAAGAAAATTTGAAAAAAAAAATATGAAATATAATAAAAATAAATTAAAATTATCTTAAGTATGACTTAACACGCAATCACATTAAAATAGCATGCAAACATTTTTATGTTAACTCAATATTGAATTTTTCTTCTTTTTATTATTTTTTTTAATTATAGAAAGACGCACACTAAACCTGCCCTTTTAATTTCAATATGTTTTTTATGGTTTAATGTGTTAATTCCTATAATGTGTTATATATAATATTGTGTGTTGTTCAATTGTTATAATTTTTTGTTGATCATAAAGACTTTTTTTTGTGGATTCTTTAAAGTGAATTAAATAGAAATGAGGAAAAAAGAAATAATATAAAATCTGAATAAATGACAATTGCAAGATAAAAAAAATCTTTAGCTTAATTAATAGAGAAGTATGATATTAAAAAAAAAATTGGCATAATTTCTTAGACTTAATAGCATATACCAAATAATAGCATATACCAAATTAATTTAAGGGCTGTCACAATGGAATGACAACCAAAAACTTTCTATTGACGGTTTATAATTAGTCTTGAATACATTTTGATCATTTATTTTCATAAAATTTTGCACAATAATATTCTTTTAACAGATTTCTTAAAAATTTTATATTTTATAGAAAAAGAATAATATATTATTTACTCTTAATTTATTTGTATGGAGGTTTGAGGTTCTTTGAAAATATTGTGTTTAGTTCATATATGATTTAATTTTATTTGAAAGTAAAATTAAAAATTAAAAAAAAAAGGGAGTGTTATAGTGCAGCGTTGAACAATTCCGTTTTTATTGCCGGGGACATTATAATCAAAGCAGTTGGTTGTGGGCACTTGAAAAATATATATATATATTTTTTTTAATGTTAAACTAAAATGCAATCATTAAGATCGTTTAAGAAAATAAAATAAAGAAATCCTTTAAGAGTTGAATATAAATATAATATATATTAATTACAAAAATTTTAATTCTTTTCTGAAATAAAATTTATATTTATTTTCTTCTTTTTTTTAAATTTCATTAAAGAAACAAAAATAATGTATATAAGTAAAAGTTCTTTGGCGGTTTTCCTTTTAAGTCCTACGTTTATGATAACTTTATTTTAAAAAGCATTTTGAGAACGAAAAATCAAATTAAATTTTTCATTTCATCATATTATACTGCTACAATACTCAGTTGTGAATTTAGTCCACGGATTAGTCTGCACAAGCAATAATGCATCAATGATTTAGGCACAGCCATTTGAGTTCGATATTTTATATTTAACTGTTACGATTTGAAAGTAATGAATTACGGCTCAAACTTATATACAACTCAAAGAGTTTGAAATTCAAAACCAACTCATAAAAAAATTTAAAACATTTATTATGCTATTATGCGTTCAAAAGAAAACAAAAAATGAAAATTATTCCTTTTTCTTTTTTTTTAATACTTTTGATATTCAAAATTAATGACTTTTAATAAAGAAACGAAAAAAAAAATTAAACCTTTTTTTCCGCCATGTAACGTAAAAAAAAATCAAAAAGTTAGAGAAACAAAAATGGAAAAATCTATTGACTTTGTGGAATTATTTAAAAATAAAAAAAAAATTCTTCTAAGAGGATTTTGATAGGTATCCCTAAAAAGAGTAAAGATAAAGACTAATTTTTTTTTTTTATTTTCCTGCTATTGAAAGTACATTATAACAAAAATATACGCATTATTTTATATTATATGTAGTAGATACATAACAGTAGATACATAACCTACAAATGTGATCCTTTTTTTTTTTGGAATTTTTTTTCTTCCTGAATGATACCTTTTGAAATCGATTATCACTCTTTAAGCTTTTTAAACCCAATATAATAAATACATATCGTACGTTTATACCTAAAAAAACAAAAAAAAAAAGAATTTTTCTTCGTTACCTAAAGAATTTTTTTAACTGGCAGGATTTTTCCATTTTTTTAGCATGATTTTGTTTTATACATAGAAGAGGGATTATATCGATATCGATATTACAGAATATTGGAAATACTTTGAAAAAAGGATATGAACGTACAAATTAAGTTTCAAATTGTATAATAAAAATTACAATTTCTACTATTAAAGTGTAGTATAGAATAATAATTTTATTTTATTTTCATTTGAAAAAAACTAATTTTCTATAAAGAAATAAAAATGAAAGAAAGAAAAATTATTGGAATATTTTATGTTGGCTTAAGCTAGAATTTAAATCAGCAGATTTTTTTTAATAAAGCTCAACAAAGTTACATTTAAGACCGTTTGAAGTTTTGAATTATATTAATTAATAAATAATCTAGATTCCTCTATCTTACGGACGAATCGTAAAAAAGACTGAAATAAATCGTCAACTCAAATTTGAATATTTTTATAATTTTATATATATCAAGATCTATTGTGATATTCAGACTTTGGCCTAAAATTTTCAATCCGAAATAACTTGTTGTTCACAAAATCAGACTCAACTTATAAATTGTTTCGAATTCAGTTTACCAAATAAATTAATAAAAAACGTACGTGCTAAAAACTTTATACACAGTTCTAGGTTTTCGACTGTAACTTTTTTTTCAGAGAAAAAAAAAATAATAATTCATTCCTATTTTTTTCATTATTATACCAAAGAGTAGGTTGACCTATATATTATGCAATTTAATTTTAATATATTTTTTTTTTAACTCTTTCATCTGCCAGAAATCCCTATTTTCAGATTATTTTAAGCGGAAACCCAAATTAATATTTCATATATAAAGTTTTTTTTTTTGCTTTTTATGTTGTCCAGAAAAAAAAAATAATAATAATAATGTATAAAAAATAAAAACAAAATATTATCAAAATAATAATATGAAAAGTTTGTTATGATAAAGTTCTTTCATTAAAAACTTTTTCCCTCATTTTTATATAGTTTTTCTGTTTTTCAGTTTTTTTTTTTCGACTATGAAATAAAAACAAAAAAAAAATGTAAACATTTTTTTTTTGCTTCCTTCTATCATAGATAGTAATTTGCATACACAACATATTAATTATAATTTTTTTTTTTTATGAAATAGGATTATGAAAACTACTATCAAAAAAAATTTATTCAGAATTTTTCCACCTAAAGAGTTTTTATGCCAAAAAAAAAAATACAAAATATGTATAAAAAGAATAAAATTCGACTTTTTAAATCAAACAAATTTTAATTTTTTTTTGCCTTAGGCTTAAACAGGATTCCAAATTTTTAATGACTTTTTCTTTGTATATATACTGTCTCACAAAAAAAAGCAGTGAAAATTAAAATTAAATTCTGTAATGGTCGAGAGGATAAAATGAATCGTTTTTAAGTTTTTATTTGCCCAAAATTATATGAAAATGCTCATTGAAATTGCATTATTAGTTTTTCTAATGAAACTTATGAGTATACTTTTTCGAAATTTAACAATTTTGATTGCTAAAAAAGATATACCAAGGACAAATTATTTCATGAATAAATAAGCGAAAAATTCAATATTTATCGTTGTCAAAGCTGGAAATAAAAAATCTAAAGTGAACTAACTATATAAGTCACTTCTACAACAACTCTTGAGACTTCAAATATTGAATAATTAAATTGTAAAAAATTATGCGATCACGAGCAGCTTTTACAGAAAAAAGAAATTTATTCTATTCTTGTTATTTTTAATTTAAGAAGTAATCTTGTTAATACATATAACCTAATTACTTTTGGTAAGCTGATCAGTGTGACAGACAAGTTTTTTTTTATATTATATTATATATTATATCCTCAATAAACTTAATTATTATTATCAAGCGAATACTCGTTCTTTTTCCCTTTGACGAGAAATGTATGAGGTTTGTAATGCCCATTCCATGGTTATGGTCACGTACGTTATTTATATCATTTTTATATGATTTTTGTGGTTACATTTTTTTAGGCGGTAAAGTAAAGGTGGTTCCAGTACAATTAAAAACAAGAGAATTAAATTATTTAAAAATATTCCAAAACAAAGATGAAAAACAAGTTAATATAGAGAGAAGTAATTGATAACCTCAATTTTAAATATATATATAGAATTCATTCATATACCTACTACAATATTTAATATCATTAATATTTTGTAGTTATTATAGTACAGTCATTTGGTAGTTTTACCTGGAAAGTTTTCCGGGAGTTTTGAAAATTGGTAATTTTATAGATTTTGGTGTGCTCTTGTCGAATTTGGACTTTGCGACCTCGTATTTTGTCCGCTCGCGCCGTCATATTGGAAAAATGGCGCCTAAAATTAGTTTTTTGGCAATATCTCTTTTCCGACTGATTTTACGATAAAAACAGTTATATACAATGAAACTAGAGACATTTACCTACAATTTATGTATGTACCTTTTTTTCATAAAGTCAATAGTTTAGGCGTACGAGCGCCGCAAAGTGTACTCCTATTTCTACATTATATTATAATATCTATATTACTATATAATATATATAGATGTTATATATCTAATATATATATATACTAGTATCACAAATAATAATAATAATAATAAGTAATAATAATGAATAATGAGTAATGACCAAAACGCGTGTTGGAGTACACTTTGCGGCGCTCGTACGCCTAAACTATTGACTTTATGAAAAAAAAGGTGCATACATAAATTGTAGGTAAATGTCTCTAGTTTCATTGTAAATAACTGTTTTTATCGTAAAATCAGTCGGAAAGGAGATATTGCCAAAAAGCTGCTTTTAAGCGCCATTTTTCCAAAATGGTGGCGCGAGTGGACAAAATACGAAGTCGCAAAGTCCAAATTTGGAAAGAGCACATCAAAATCTATAAATTTACCAATTTTCAAAACTCCCGGAAAACTTTCCAGGCAACTACTATTTTTCGAACCAAATGATTGTACTATTAGCTATACATGAATTTTATTTTTATTGAATCGTTCAAATTAATATATATAAATTTAAGTATTTTTGAGTAATTTTTAGTGGGTATTTATTTTTTTTAAATGAGGACAATTAATCAATAAAATTTTCTTAACGTAAGTAAAAAAATTAATTATTTATGTACTGTAAAAAATTTTGATTAATGGCGAATTATCATTTTATGCATAGTATAGCTTCGAAAATTTTCATCGCTCGTATAATTTATTTTAAATAAGAATTCTTGGACT
>CAXFZM010000269.1:0-2500 GCA_964007475.1 Hybos culiciformis
TCCGGATGTGATCACTGTGACGCCTTGTGTGTTGCGGTTGTTTCGCAAAAGTTGACCGAACTTGATTATTTAGAGGAAGTAAAAGTCGTAACAAGGTTTCCGTAGGTGAACCTGCGGAAGGATCATTATTGTGATCTTTCAAAAGTGGAGAAAAAAGGAAAAAGAGGAAGAATGGAAAGGAGGAAAGCATCATTATTATGATCTTTCAAAAATGGTGGAGAAAAAATGAAAAAGAGGAAAAATGGTGGAGGAAAGGAAAGTATCATTATTATGATCTTTCAAAAGTGGTAGAGAAAAAAGGAAAAAGAGGAAGAATGGTGGAAAGGAGGAGGAAGGAAAGCATCATTATTTTATGATCTTTCAAAAAGTGTTGTGGAGAAAAAAAAGGATAAAGAGGAAGAATGGATGTGGTGTGGTGGTTAAAATAAAATGTTGTACTTTTTTAAGTTAATATCTGGTTTTTATTTATAAAAATTAGGTTAAGACATTCGCAACATAAAAAATTAAAAATATTATATACAAGGGTTCTGTATATAATATTTTTTTTTTTTTTTATTTAAATATTTTTTATAATGTTTAAATAGAGAAAAAATTTTAAAACAGTGACAATTATATAAAGTGGAAAAAAAAATTATTACTCTAAGCGGTGGATCACTTGGCTCATGGGTCGATGAAGAACGCAGCAAACTGTGCGTCATCATGTGAACTGCAGGACACATGAACATCGACATTTTGAACGCATATGACAGTCCATGCTATATGTATTTTAGTTTATAACTTTAATACTGCATGGACTACATATGGTTGAGGGTTGTAAGAATATAAAATGGATTAAGCTGCTTAAGATATAAAAATAATATTTTAATATCTTTCAAGCGCATGTTATATTATTAAATTAATTAAAAAATTTTATTTTTTAATAAATTTATAATATTAATAAAAATTAATTTTTAATTATATTAAATATAAATTATTTTATTTTTGATATAAACATATCTAGTAATAAAATTTTTTAATTTGAAAATTTTATTTCATTTTAAGCTAGAATAGTTTATCTTAATAAAAATATATTTATATGATAATAAAAAATTAAATTAAGAGAAAAAGAGTGGTGGAAAAAAAAAAAACAACCTCAACTCATATGAGATCACCCCCTGAATTTAAGCATATTAATTAGGGGAGGAAAAGAAACTAACTAGGATTTTCTTAGTAGCGGCGAGCGAAAAGAAAATAGTTCAGCACTAAATGATTTTGTCTTTATGGCAAATATCAGATGTAGTGTATGGAATATCAATATTCTAACATGATAAATTAGTTGTCTAAGTCCTTCTTAAACGAGGCCATTTACCCAAAGAGGGTGCTAGGCCCGTATGGCACTAATGATTGTTAGATGATATTTCCTAAGAGTCGTGTTGCTTGATAGTGCAGCACTAATTGGGTGGTAAACTCCATCTAAAACTAAATATAACCATGAGACCGATAGAAAACAAGTACCGTGAGGGAAAGTTGAAAAGAACTCTGAATAGAGAGTTAAATAGTACGTGAAACTGCTTAGAGGTTAAGCCCGATGAACCTAAATATCCTAATTATGAGAAATTCAATATCAATAATATTATATATAAAAAATATAGTATAAATGGTATGCAATTTTCTCATATGTGGACATTGTAATCTATTAGTAATATATTTATCAGAAGATATTTTTACATAGCTTGCTATGGTATGAATTCTGTTTGTATTTATAGTAATGTAATTTATATTGGATAAATAACTGATAGATTTTTCATATTATGCTTTACAATTTTTAATTGTTATAATTGTTTAATAAATATATTTTATTGAATTAATTATATGCATATATATGATTAACAATGCTATAGATTTAGGATACCTTCGGGACCCGTCTTGAAACACGGACCAAGGAGTCTAACATGTGTGCAAGTTATTGGGTATTATTTAATGGAAATAAAACCCAAAAGCGAAATTAACTTAACTGGTTTAATGGGATTATTTTTAATAAAATTTATTTTATTTGAAATCAATCCCGGGGCGTTCTATACAGTTATGTATATAAGCTAGCAATAGCTTTATATACCTCTAACTAGAACGTACCTTGAGCATACATGCTGTGACCCGAAAGATGGTGAACTATACTTGATCAGGTTGAAGTCAGGGGAAACCCTGATGGAAGACCGAAACAGTTCTGACGTGCAAATCGATTGTCAGAATTGAGTATAGGGGCGAAAGACCAATCGAACCATCTAGTAGCTGGTTCCTTCCGAAGTTTCCCTCAGGATAGCTGGTGCAATTAAGAATTATTAAAAATAATCTTATCTGGTAAAGCGAATGATTAGAGGCCTTAGGGTCGAAACGACCTTAACCTATTCTCAAACTTTAAATGGGTAAAAACCTAAACTTTCTTGGTATGAAGTTTAAGGTTAGGATATATTGTGCCCAGTGGGCCACTTTTGGTAAGCAGAACTGGCGCTGTGGGATGAAC
>CAXFZM010000269.1:7500-15000 GCA_964007475.1 Hybos culiciformis
AAATTTTGGTCTTTTTTGGGTAGGAGAGCCCCTCCCCCCCTGCTCCGACCCTAAATTTTGATGCCGACCACGTTCATTTAACAAGAGGTAACTTTTACAATTAAAAAAATAAAATAAAATTTTTTTTTGGGCCGAGTCGACCCTACTCCTTCTACTACTACTCAAAATTTTAAGCCAACTAACCTTTATTTCATCGAAAATAATTTTTATGATAAAAAAAAAATTTTGGTCTTTTTTGGGTAGGAGACCCCCTCGCCTCCTGCTCCGATCCAAAATTTTCATCCCGCCCACGTTCATTTAACGACAGGTAACTTTTCCAATTAAAAAAATAAAATAAAATTTTTTTTTAGGCCGGGTCGACCCTACTCCTTCTACTACTACTCAAAATTTTAAGCCAACTAACCTTTATTTCATCGAAAATAATTTTTTTGATAAAAAAAAAATTTTGGTCTTTTTTGGGTAGGAGACCCCCTCCCCCCCTGCTCCGACACTAAATTTTGATGCCGACCACGTTCATTTAACAAGAGGTAACTTTTACAATTAAAAACAAAAAAAAAAATTTTTTTTGGGCAGGGTCGACCCTACTCCTCCTTCTACTACCCAAAATTTTAAGCCAACTTACCTTTATTTCATCGAAAATAATTTTTTTGATAAAAAAAAAATTTTGGTCTTTTTTGGGTAGGAGAGCCCCTCCCCCCCTGCTCCGACCCTAAATTTTGATGCCGACCACGTTCATTTAACAAGAGGTAACTTTTACAATTAAAAACAAAAAAAAAAATTTTTTTGGGCCGGGTCGACCCTACTCCTCCTTCTACTACCCAAAATTTTAAGCCAACTAACCTTTATTTCACCGAAGCTAGCTTTTCCAATTTTTTTTTTTTTTTTTTTTTTTTGCGCTTTTAGTAGAAGTGGCCCAGCAAGCTATTAGGAATAGTCAGGTGAAGCGAGCTCGTCGTTGAACAAAACATTGTGTAAAAATTTTCTTGACGAGGAAAAAAAAAGTATTTTTTTTCATGTTTTATATGGAAGAGAGTATAAAATGTGGTGTGAAAAAAAATTTTGTATGAAAATTTTTATTTTGGTTCGTGAACTAAAATAAGAATTAGGAAAGCAAAACATGATATGAAAATTTTCTTGGCGAGGAAAAAAAAGTATTTTTTTTCATGTTTTATATGGAAGAGAGAATAAAATGTGGTGTGGAAAAAAATTTTGTATGAAAATTTTTATTTTGGTTCGTGAACTAAAATAAGAATTATGAAGGCAAAACATGGTATGAAAATTTTCTTGGCGAGGAAAAAAAAGTACTTTTTTTCATGTTTTATATGGAAGAGAGTATAAAATGTGGTGTAAAAAAAAAGTTTGTATGAAAATTTTTATTTTGGTTCATGAACTAAAATAAGAATTAGGAAGGCAAAACATGGTATGAAAAATTTCTTTGTGTAAACAGTGGTTTATCATACAAGAAGAATGTCAATTAATTTTTGTTGTTATTTTAATGTCGTACTTGCGGAAAGCTGAATTAATAATTAGCGCTGAACGAATAATATTTTCGCTGAGAAAAATGCTCGGCTCTATTAGTCTTGTTTCGGGCTTTGAATTGAACAGTCGTAGAAAATTGAAAAATATAGTTCAGCTTTGCCAAGTATTGGCTTCTTAATTTACTTATTTACTTTTCTTTAATTTTTTTTTATTATTAACTAATAATTGGCGTAATATTAATTTTATTATATACTTGCTTTTGACTCTGAAATGAGTTTGAATGAATAGTGTTTGGTGAACATGGAATAAATTTGATTTTTGTTATTTGAATAGAAACTGAGCGTTTATATTTATCCCTGGTTCACAGTTCAGATGTGGGGTTTAACATTTAAATCTGGGTTTTTAAAAAAAAAAGAAGTGATTTCGGGATTTTAAAACAATAAAAAGTGCACAAAGCTATAATTTTTTTTTGTCGGACATAAAAAAAAAAAAAGAAAAAAAAAGCGAAACTGTATCGAAATTTTAAAACAATAGAAAGTGCACAAAGCTATAATTTTTTTTTGAATAGAAAAAAAAAAAAAAAAAAAAAAAAAAATAAAAAAAAAAAAATAAAAAAAAAAAAAAAAAAAACGAACAATTAAATTTTTTTTGAAATTATACGAACAAAAGTAAATTAATTTAAAAAAAATTAAGTACGACTGTACAAACGATAACGTTGATGAAAATTAAAAAAAAAAAAAAAAACTAATTGGTTCAAACGAATAAACGTTTTTTTAAACAAAATTTAACGATTAAATTGTTTTTTTAATAACTTGAATACAATAAATTTTTGACAATTTTTTTATTTGAAAATAAATATTACTATTTTAATTTTTGTAGTTTGAAACAAGCATGAACGAAATGAAGAAGTTCAATTCTAAAGAGCTGAAACAAAGACTCACGGACGTAAATTTGCCAACTTCCGGTAACAAAGCGGAGCTGGTTGAACGATTAACAAATTATTATGAACAACTAAATGTGAACGAAACGAATGCAAATGAAGGTGAAGCTTCTCAGTCTGTTGGAGCAACTGAACAGCGTGATGATGATGAACAGCTAAATATTAGTGTTAAAAATGAACGTGACGATAGCGATACTAGCGATGAAAATTTATTAACCTCAGAACGTAGACGCAGAGGAAAGGTAAATGCTCATAATAATTATTATCAATTTACTCCAGCAGATATCATGCAGATTTTACCAGAATTCGACCCCGAAGATTCAAATGGTTTGACTGCAGATGAGTGGCTCAAGCGTATAATAAAGCTACGAAATTATTATCAATGGAACGACGATTTGATTTTAATTTCAATTGGCCCGAAATTAAAAGGTAGCGCTCGTAGTTGGTATAATCGGACCGACGATTATTGTACGAAATTCGATGATTTCTTGACACAGTTTCGAAGCAAATATATGCCTATCATTAACGATGCTGATATTCATATAGCTATGGCTGCGAGAAAGCGAAGGACAGGCGAGAGCTTGTTAAGATATTTAGAAGAAATGATTCGGTTGGGTACGAAAGGTGGTCTAAAAGAAAATGCGATCGTAAAATATTACATAATGGGTATGAAGGATGAAAATTTGTTTCAAGCTTTCCAATCTCAACGAATCGAAGGTTTGGATGATTTACGAGATAAAGTTCTCTGGTCTACAAGTTTGAGGAAAATTATTCCAGAAAAAGCGAGAGATTTTAAAAATGGCAATGAGAATGTTAATCAAAGTTCGATTCGAACTGCCAAAAATGAAGCAACAACAATTAAAGAGCAGAAATTAAAAAGCGTTGAATGTTTTAATTGCCATAAAAATGGTCATTATTCTAGAGATTGTCCAGAACCAGCACGTCGACCACGGTGTACGAAATGTAATAAAGTTCATAAGAAGGGTGAGCCTCTACAGTGCCCGGAAGCAGCCGTCGGTTTAATGAAATGTGACAAATTACCAAGTATGTATCATAAAATTGTAAGAATTGGCGATCATGAAATATTGGGTCAAATCGATTGTGGCAGCCCGTGTACATTTATGAAATCAGAATACGCTAATAGGTTAAACATTCCACAACAAACATGTTGTATGCAAATATCTGGGTTCCTCGGTGGAAAATATACGGTTACTGGTAAAATGTGTATAAATTTAAGAATTGATGAAGTCATAATTGATACTGAAGTTTTTATTGTACAAAATGATCATATGCCAGTGCCCATGTTAATCGGACGAAATATATTAGACTTACCAAATATAAGAATGGTTAAAGAGAAATCGAGTGTAATTCTACAAGAAATAATGAACGAGAACGATGTTGACAATGATAATGATCTGACGAACATAAACGATAAAGATGAACTAATTATGTTGAACCACGTAAAGACAAATGCAGAACAGTGCAGCCAAAGTGTGCAAGGAATAAACGATGAAGTTGAACTCGATATTGGCGATATAAGTGGCGAAGATAAAATCTTATTGTACGATTATTTAAATACATACAACGATTCATTTCCTACAACTTTAAATGGGCTGGGTCTAACTAAAGAGGTTGAAATGAATATTGAATTGACTGATGAACAGCCGGTTCAACGTAAAGCTTATCGTGTGCCATATGCTAAAAAAGAAATAATGGATGAAATGGTTGAAGAATTAATTAAGAACGATATTATCATAGCATCACAATCGAATTATTCAAGTCCTGCGTTATTAGTGAAAAAGAAGGATGGCAGTGAACGTTTATGCGTCGATTATCGGCTGTTGAATCAAAAAATCAGTAAACAAATTAGTTCAGTTCCGAATATTGAAGAAGAACTCCAAGAAGCTAGTTCATATAAATTTTTCACAACATTAGATCTCAACAGTGGGTATTATCAGATTCCAATTAACAAAGCTAGTCGAAAATTTACAGCGTTTATAACCCCATCGGGGCTATATGAATTTAAGCGTATGCCGTTTGGGCTTAAGAACGCGCCCCCAGTTTTTCAAAAGCTAATGGCTAAGGTAAAAAAAGAAATCGACGTTTCAACACAAATATATATGGACGATATCCTAATTGGTAGCAACACCATTGAGGAGGGTCTTCGAAAATTAAAGAATGTGCTCAGCGTCTTAACACAGTTCAATTTAACGTTAAACATGCGAAAATGTTCATTTTTGAAACAAACAATCGAGTATTTGGGGCATAAAATAACTCCACATGGTATATCACCAGGAATTTTAAAAACAGAAGCCGTCAGAAACTTTAAAGCGCCAACTACAGTTAAAGAAGTGAGGCAATTCCTTGGTTTAACAAGTTATTTTCGAAAATTTGTAAAAAATTTTGCAGTTATCGCACAACCTTTAAATCAGTTGCTGAAGAAGGACGTGAAATTTGTGTGGACACCTCAGCATAATGATGCCTTCGAAAACTTAAAGCAGATACTTGTGAATGACCCGTTACTTACATCTTATAATGTGAACAAGAATCACGAGATCCATACTGATGCCAGTTCACACGGTCTAGCTGGTATTTTGTTACAACAAGAAGGGAAAGTTTTCAAGCCTGTTGCATATTTTAGTCGAACGACCAGCGAAAACGAGAACAAATTTCATAGTTACGAGCTCGAAACTTTAGCAATCGTCGAGACGTTAGAGCGGTTCAAGTACTATCTACTAGGTAAGCAATTTACTATCGTTACAGATTGTGCATCGTTGAAGACAACAATGGCTAAGAAGGAGCTCATACCTCGAATCGCTCGTTGGTGGCTTCGTCTACAAGATTTCGATTATCTATTGGAACATCGAAGTGGTAATCAAATGGTCCATGTAGATGCACTCAGCCGAACTCCGAATGAAGTTGGTGGGAAAGAAGTTGAAACAGCATCCCTAAACCTCATGGCTGTAGAAATAGATCAACTTGATTGGTTGTTGACTATGCAGATCCAAGATCCGATGCTACAAGAAATATTCGAAAAATTGAGATCGACAACAGTAGATAAGCAAGTAGCAAAACAATACTGTATTCAAAATGGACGATTATTTAAGATTTTAATTAATGGTAATAAAAGGTGGGTTGTACCAAAAATGGTTAGATGGAGAATTGTTCGCGAATGCCATGATGTAGTAGGTCACCTTGGTTTAGACAAAACAATCGAACGAATTCAGCGACACTATTGGTTTCCGCGAATGCGCAAATATGTTACAAAGTATTTAAAGTCCTGCGTAGAATGTTGTTATCATCAGAAACCAGGCGGTAAGGTAGAAGGTGAACTCCACTTTGATGAAATGATACCTATTCCATTTAAAACTATTCATCTCGATCATTTGGGTCCGTTCCCAAAAAGCAGCAAAGGTAACATGTTCGTCCTTGGGATATCAGATGCGTTCAGTAAATTTATAATAGTAAGGGCTGTGAAAACAACAAATACTGCTAGTGTATTGAAGGTATTAGATGAATTATTTAGTTACGTCGGAACACCAGAGAGAATTGTGACCGATAGAGGTTCTGCGTTTACCTCAAAAGCTTTCGATCAATACTGTAAAGAAAATGTCATACAACACATCAAGGTAGCTGTCCGAACACCCAGAGCTAATGGTCAGATTGAGCGGGTAAACCGAACTCTCACGAATGCAATTGCAACATCAACAATAACTGAGCGAAAGTGGGATAATAGTTTAAAGAATATTCAATGGTCCCTAAATACGATGGTATCATCAACCACAAAATGCAGTCCACATGATATAGTATTTCAATTTACACCCCGAGATACGTTGAAAAACAAAATAATATTACACATTCATGATGAAGTTATCGATCACGAATTATCAATTGACGAAATCCGAACCAAAGCGTGTGAAAATATTAATATGACACGGCTGATGTGGAAAGCAAGATATGATGCAAAGCATAAACCTCCAACATCCTATCAAATCGATGATTTAGTTGTAGTTGAATGCGAACCTGGTAATACTGGTCAGCCTAAGAAAATACAACCGAAATATAAAGGGCCGTATGTGATAATCAAAGTATTAAATAACGATAGATACCTCATTGAAGACATTCCTGGCGCACCTCGAAAAGTACGATCATACTCCGGTATATACGCATCGGATAAAATAAAGAAATGGTGTATATTAGAGCCTGATGATGAAGAAGAAGACGAATCCAATGGAATCGAGGACGATCCCAAATCCAGATTGGCCGAGCTGTAAACAGTGGTTTATCATACAAGAAGAATGTCAATTAATTTTTGTTGTTATTTTAATGTCGTACTTGCGGAAAGCTGAATTAATAATTAGCGCTGAACGAATAATATTTTCGCTGAGAAAAATGCTCGGCTCTATTAGTCTTGTTTCGGGCTTTGAATTGAACAGTCGTAGAAAATTGAAAAATATAGTTCAGCTTTGCCAAGTATTGGCTTCTTAATTTACTTATTTACTTTTCTTTAATTTTTTTTTATTATTAACTAATAATTGGCGTAATATTAATTTTATTATATACTTGCTTTTGACTCTGAAATGAGTTTGAATGAATAGTGTTTGGTGAACATGGAATAAATTTGATTTTTGTTATTTGAATAGAAACTGAGCGTTTATATTTATCCCTGGTTCACATTTGTGAGGAAAAAAAAAATTTTTTTTTCATGTTTTATATGGAAGAGAGTATAAAATGTGGTGTGAAAAAAAATTTTGTATGAAAATTTTTATTTTGGTTCGTGAACTAAAATAAGAATTAGGAAGGCAAAATTGGTATGAAAATTTTCTTGGCGAGGAAAAAAAAAGTGTTTTTATTTCATATTTTTATATGGAAGAGAGTATAAAATGTGGTATAAAAAAAAAATTTTGTATGAAAATTTTTATTTTGGTTCGTGAACTAAAATAGGAATTAGGAAGGCAAAAATGGTATGAAAATTTTCTTGGCGAGGAAAAAAAAAGTATTTTTTTTTCATATTTTTATATGGAAGAGAGTATAAAATATGGTGTAAAAAAAAATTTTGTATGAAAATTTTTATTTTTGTT
>CAXFZM010000269.1:17500-20000 GCA_964007475.1 Hybos culiciformis
CGCCCGTCGCTACTACCGATTGAATTATTTAGTGAGGTCTCCGGATGTGATCACTGTGACGCCTTGTGTGTTGCGGTTGTTTCGCAAAAGTTGACCGAACTTGATTATTTAGAGGAAGTAAAAGTCGTAACAAGGTTTCCGTAGGTGAACCTGCGGAAGGATCATTATTGTGATCTTTCAAAAGTGGAGAAAAAAGGAAAAAGAGGAAGAATGGAAAGGAGGAAAGCATCATTATTATGATCTTTCAAAAATGGTGGAGAAAAAATGAAAAAGAGGAAAAATGGTGGAGGAAAGGAAAGTATCATTATTATGATCTTTCAAAAGTGGTAGAGAAAAAAGGAAAAAGAGGAAGAATGGTGGAAAGGAGGAGGAAGGAAAGCATCATTATTTTATGATCTTTCAAAAAGTGTTGTGGAGAAAAAAAAGGATAAAGAGGAAGAATGGATGTGGTGTGGTGGTTAAAATAAAATGTTGTACTTTTTTAAGTTAATATCTGGTTTTTATTTATAAAAATTAGGTTAAGACATTCGCAACATAAAAAATTAAAAATATTATATACAAGGGTTCTGTATATAATATTTTTTTTTTTTTTTTATTTAAATATTTTTTATAATGTTTAAATAGAGAAAAAATTTTAAAACAGTGACAATTATATAAAGTGGAAAAAAAAATTATTACTCTAAGCGGTGGATCACTTGGCTCATGGGTCGATGAAGAACGCAGCAAACTGTGCGTCATCATGTGAACTGCAGGACACATGAACATCGACATTTTGAACGCATATGACAGTCCATGCTATATGTATTTTAGTTTATAACTTTAATACTGCATGGACTACATATGGTTGAGGGTTGTAAGAATATAAAATGGATTAAGCTGCTTAAGATATAAAAATAATATTTTAATATCTTTCAAGCGCATGTTATATTATTAAATTAATTAAAAAATTTTATTTTTTAATAAATTTATAATATTAATAAAAATTAATTTTTAATTATATTAAATATAAATTATTTTATTTTTGATATAAACATATCTAGTAATAAAATTTTTTAATTTGAAAATTTTATTTCATTTTAAGCTAGAATAGTTTATCTTAATAAAAATATATTTATATGATAATAAAAAATTAAATTAAGAGAAAAAGAGTGGTGGAAAAAAAAAAAAACAACCTCAACTCATATGAGATCACCCCCTGAATTTAAGCATATTAATTAGGGGAGGAAAAGAAACTAACTAGGATTTTCTTAGTAGCGGCGAGCGAAAAGAAAATAGTTCAGCACTAAATGATTTTGTCTTTATGGCAAATATCAGATGTAGTGTATGGAATATCAATATTCTAACATGATAAATTAGTTGTCTAAGTCCTTCTTAAACGAGGCCATTTACCCAAAGAGGGTGCTAGGCCCGTATGGCACTAATGATTGTTAGATGATATTTCCTAAGAGTCGTGTTGCTTGATAGTGCAGCACTAATTGGGTGGTAAACTCCATCTAAAACTAAATATAACCATGAGACCGATAGAAAACAAGTACCGTGAGGGAAAGTTGAAAAGAACTCTGAATAGAGAGTTAAATAGTACGTGAAACTGCTTAGAGGTTAAGCCCGATGAACCTAAATATCCTAATTATGAGAAATTCAATATCAATAATATTATATATAAAAAATATAGTATAAATGGTATGCAATTTTCTCATATGTGGACATTGTAATCTATTAGTAATATATTTATCAGAAGATATTTTTACATAGCTTGCTATGGTATGAATTCTGTTTGTATTTATAGTAATGTAATTTATATTGGATAAATAACTGATAGATTTTTCATATTATGCTTTACAATTTTTAATTGTTATAATTGTTTAATAAATATATTTTATTGAATTAATTATATGCATATATATGATTAACAATGCTATAGATTTAGGATACCTTCGGGACCCGTCTTGAAACACGGACCAAGGAGTCTAACATGTGTGCAAGTTATTGGGTATTATTTAATGGAAATAAAACCCAAAAGCGAAATTAACTTAACTGGTTTAATGGGATTATTTTTAATAAAATTTATTTTATTTGAAATCAATCCCGGGGCGTTCTATACAGTTATGTATATAAGCTAGCAATAGCTTTATATACCTCTAACTAGAACGTACCTTGAGCATACATGCTGTGACCCGAAAGATGGTGAACTATACTTGATCAGGTTGAAGTCAGGGGAAACCCTGATGGAAGACCGAAACAGTTCTGACGTGCAAATCGATTGTCAGAATTGAGTATAGGGGCGAAAGACCAATCGAACCATCTAGTAGCTGGTTCCTTCCGAAGTTTCCCTCAGGATAGCTGGTGCAATTAAGAATTATTAAAAATAATCTTATCTGGTAAAGCGAATGATTAGAGGCCTTAGGGTCGAAACGACCTTAACCTATTCTCAAACTTTAAATGGGTAAAAACCTAAACTTTCTTGGTATGAAGTTTAAGGTTAGGATATATTGTGCCCAGT
>CAXFZM010000269.1:25000-27500 GCA_964007475.1 Hybos culiciformis
GCCGGGTACCCATTCCCAACTAACCTTTATTTCATCGAAAATAATTTTTTTGATAAAAAAAAATGTTTGGTCTTTTTTGGGTAGGAGACCCCTCCCCTCCTGCTCCGATCCAAAATTTTCATGCCGACCACGTTCATTTAACGACAGGTAACGTTTACAATTAAAAAAATAAAATAAAAATTTTTTTTGGGCCGGGTCGATCCTACTCCTTCTACTACTACTCAAAATTTTAAGCCAACTAACCTTTATTTCATCGAAAATAATTTTTTTGATAAAAAAAAAATTTTGGTCTTTTTTGGGTAGGAGACCCCCTCCCCCCCTGCTCCGACACTAAATTTTCATGCCGTCCACGTTCATTTAACGACAGGTAACTTTTCCAATTAAAAAAATAAAATAAAATTTTTTTTTAGGCCGGGTCGACCCTACTCCTCCTTCTACTACCCAAAATTTGAAGCCAACTTACCTTTATTTCATCGAAAATAATTTTTTTGATAAAAAAAAAATGTTGGTCTTTTTTGGGTAGGAGAGCCCCTCCCCCCCTGCTCCGACCCTAAATTTTGATGCCGACCACGTTCATTTAACAAGAGGTAACTTTTACAATTAAAAAAATAAAATAAAATTTTTTTTTGGGCCGAGTCGACCCTACTCCTTCTACTACTACTCAAAATTTTAAGCCAACTAACCTTTATTTCATCGAAAATAATTTTTATGATAAAAAAAAAATTTTGGTCTTTTTTGGGTAGGAGACCCCCTCGCCTCCTGCTCCGATCCAAAATTTTCATCCCGCCCACGTTCATTTAACGACAGGTAACTTTTCCAATTAAAAAAATAAAATAAAATTTTTTTTTAGGCCGGGTCGACCCTACTCCTTCTACTACTACTCAAAATTTTAAGCCAACTAACCTTTATTTCATCGAAAATAATTTTTTTGATAAAAAAAAAATTTTGGTCTTTTTTGGGTAGGAGACCCCCTCCCCCCCTGCTCCGACACTAAATTTTGATGCCGACCACGTTCATTTAACAAGAGGTAACTTTTACAATTAAAAACAAAAAAAAAAAATTTTTTTTGGGCAGGGTCGACCCTACTCCTCCTTCTACTACCCAAAATTTTAAGCCAACTTACCTTTATTTCATCGAAAATAATTTTTTTGATAAAAAAAAAATTTTGGTCTTTTTTGGGTAGGAGAGCCCCTCCCCCCCTGCTCCGACCCTAAATTTTGATGCCGACCACGTTCATTTAACAAGAGGTAACTTTTACAATTAAAAACAAAAAAAAAAATTTTTTTGGGCCGGGTCGACCCTACTCCTCCTTCTACTACCCAAAATTTTAAGCCAACTAACCTTTATTTCACCGAAGCTAGCTTTTCCAATTTTTTTTTTTTTTTTTTTTTTTTTGCGCTTTTAGTAGAAGTGGCCCAGCAAGCTATTAGGAATAGTCAGGTGAAGCGAGCTCGTCGTTGAACAAAACATTGTGTAAAAATTTTCTTGACGAGGAAAAAAAAAGTATTTTTTTTCATGTTTTATATGGAAGAGAGTATAAAATGTGGTGTGAAAAAAAATTTTGTATGAAAATTTTTATTTTGGTTCGTGAACTAAAATAAGAATTAGGAAAGCAAAACATGATATGAAAATTTTCTTGGCGAGGAAAAAAAAGTATTTTTTTTCATGTTTTATATGGAAGAGAGAATAAAATGTGGTGTGGAAAAAAATTTTGTATGAAAATTTTTATTTTGGTTCGTGAACTAAAATAAGAATTATGAAGGCAAAACATGGTATGAAAATTTTCTTGGCGAGGAAAAAAAAGTACTTTTTTTCATGTTTTATATGGAAGAGAGTATAAAATGTGGTGTAAAAAAAAAGTTTGTATGAAAATTTTTATTTTGGTTCATGAACTAAAATAAGAATTAGGAAGGCAAAACATGGTATGAAAAATTTCTTTGTGAGGAAAAAAAAAATTTTTTTTTCATGTTTTATATGGAAGAGAGTATAAAATGTGGTGTGAAAAAAAATTTTGTATGAAAATTTTTATTTTGGTTCGTGAACTAAAATAAGAATTAGGAAGGCAAAATTGGTATGAAAATTTTCTTGGCGAGGAAAAAAAAAGTGTTTTTATTTCATATTTTTATATGGAAGAGAGTATAAAATGTGGTATAAAAAAAAAATTTTGTATGAAAATTTTTATTTTGGTTCGTGAACTAAAATAGGAATTAGGAAGGCAAAAATGGTATGAAAATTTTCTTGGCGAGGAAAAAAAAAGTATTTTTTTTTCATATTTTTATATGGAAGAGAGTATAAAATATGGTGTAAAAAAAAATTTTGTATGAAAATTTTTATTTTTGTTCGTGAACTAAAATAAGAATAAGGAAGGCAAAACATTGTATGAAAATTTTCTTGGCGAGAAAAAAAAAGCATTTTTTTTATATTATTATAATGGAAATTGCTAGAAATGTTGTATAAGAAAAAAATTTATATGGAAATTTTTGATTTTGCTCGTGAACTA
>CAXFZM010000269.1:30000-32649 GCA_964007475.1 Hybos culiciformis
GATCATTATTGTGATCTTTCAAAAGTGGAGAAAAAAGGAAAAAGAGGAAGAATGGAAAGGAGGAAAGCATCATTATTATGATCTTTCAAAAATGGTGGAGAAAAAATGAAAAAGAGGAAAAATGGTGGAGGAAAGGAAAGTATCATTATTATGATCTTTCAAAAGTGGTAGAGAAAAAAGGAAAAAGAGGAAGAATGGTGGAAAGGAGGAGGAAGGAAAGCATCATTATTTTATGATCTTTCAAAAAGTGTTGTGGAGAAAAAAAAGGATAAAGAGGAAGAATGGATGTGGTGTGGTGGTTAAAATAAAATGTTGTACTTTTTTAAGTTAATATCTGGTTTTTATTTATAAAAATTAGGTTAAGACATTCGCAACATAAAAAATTAAAAATATTATATACAAGGGTTCTGTATATAATATTTTTTTTTTTTTTTTATTTAAATATTTTTTATAATGTTTAAATAGAGAAAAAATTTTAAAACAGTGACAATTATATAAAGTGGAAAAAAAAATTATTACTCTAAGCGGTGGATCACTTGGCTCATGGGTCGATGAAGAACGCAGCAAACTGTGCGTCATCATGTGAACTGCAGGACACATGAACATCGACATTTTGAACGCATATGACAGTCCATGCTATATGTATTTTAGTTTATAACTTTAATACTGCATGGACTACATATGGTTGAGGGTTGTAAGAATATAAAATGGATTAAGCTGCTTAAGATATAAAAATAATATTTTAATATCTTTCAAGCGCATGTTATATTATTAAATTAATTAAAAAATTTTATTTTTTAATAAATTTATAATATTAATAAAAATTAATTTTTAATTATATTAAATATAAATTATTTTATTTTTGATATAAACATATCTAGTAATAAAATTTTTTAATTTGAAAATTTTATTTCATTTTAAGCTAGAATAGTTTATCTTAATAAAAATATATTTATATGATAATAAAAAATTAAATTAAGAGAAAAAGAGTGGTGGAAAAAAAAAAAAACAACCTCAACTCATATGAGATCACCCCCTGAATTTAAGCATATTAATTAGGGGAGGAAAAGAAACTAACTAGGATTTTCTTAGTAGCGGCGAGCGAAAAGAAAATAGTTCAGCACTAAATGATTTTGTCTTTATGGCAAATATCAGATGTAGTGTATGGAATATCAATATTCTAACATGATAAATTAGTTGTCTAAGTCCTTCTTAAACGAGGCCATTTACCCAAAGAGGGTGCTAGGCCCGTATGGCACTAATGATTGTTAGATGATATTTCCTAAGAGTCGTGTTGCTTGATAGTGCAGCACTAATTGGGTGGTAAACTCCATCTAAAACTAAATATAACCATGAGACCGATAGAAAACAAGTACCGTGAGGGAAAGTTGAAAAGAACTCTGAATAGAGAGTTAAATAGTACGTGAAACTGCTTAGAGGTTAAGCCCGATGAACCTAAATATCCTAATTATGAGAAATTCAATATCAATAATATTATATATAAAAAATATAGTATAAATGGTATGCAATTTTCTCATATGTGGACATTGTAATCTATTAGTAATATATTTATCAGAAGATATTTTTACATAGCTTGCTATGGTATGAATTCTGTTTGTATTTATAGTAATGTAATTTATATTGGATAAATAACTGATAGATTTTTCATATTATGCTTTACAATTTTTAATTGTTATAATTGTTTAATAAATATATTTTATTGAATTAATTATATGCATATATATGATTAACAATGCTATAGATTTAGGATACCTTCGGGACCCGTCTTGAAACACGGACCAAGGAGTCTAACATGTGTGCAAGTTATTGGGTATTATTTAATGGAAATAAAACCCAAAAGCGAAATTAACTTAACTGGTTTAATGGGATTATTTTTAATAAAATTTATTTTATTTGAAATCAATCCCGGGGCGTTCTATACAGTTATGTATATAAGCTAGCAATAGCTTTATATACCTCTAACTAGAACGTACCTTGAGCATACATGCTGTGACCCGAAAGATGGTGAACTATACTTGATCAGGTTGAAGTCAGGGGAAACCCTGATGGAAGACCGAAACAGTTCTGACGTGCAAATCGATTGTCAGAATTGAGTATAGGGGCGAAAGACCAATCGAACCATCTAGTAGCTGGTTCCTTCCGAAGTTTCCCTCAGGATAGCTGGTGCAATTAAGAATTATTAAAAATAATCTTATCTGGTAAAGCGAATGATTAGAGGCCTTAGGGTCGAAACGACCTTAACCTATTCTCAAACTTTAAATGGGTAAAAACCTAAACTTTCTTGGTATGAAGTTTAAGGTTAGGATATATTGTGCCCAGTGGGCCACTTTTGGTAAGCAGAACTGGCGCTGTGGGATGAACCAAACGCAGTGTTAAGGTGCCTAAATTAATAACTCATGCAGATACCATGAAAGGCGTTGGTTGCTTAAAATAGCAGGACGATGGACATGGAAGTCGTAATTCGCTAAGGAGTGTGTAACAACTCACCTGCCGAAGCAACTAGCCCTTAAAATGGATGGCGCTAAAGTTATATACCTATACATTGCTGTTAATATAAATGATTTATTAAAATTCTGTTTTAATAAATTTTGATATATTAACAAGTAGGAAGGTACAATGATGTGCATA
>CAXFZM010000270.1:0-30914 GCA_964007475.1 Hybos culiciformis
AAAAATTAAAAATATAAAATGAATTGTTGAAGTGGACTTATCAATAATTTCTCAAGCGAATAAAACATGGAAGAAAATAAGGTGAATCCCATACACCAAAAGGGCCTTACATTGCAGAAATCGGGTTAAATGGACGTCAGAGTACATAATCTCTAACAAAACGTGATTAAATTTGTTCATAAACTTATAAATCATATCAAGGTTTATAAAATATGATAATTTGTTCAAATACATTTTAAAGAAAAAATTGTTGCAGCTATATTATTATAATTATAAAATATACACAATTACTTTATATTATCCTTAGAGCCGTTTTACACATTCCGTTTTTCAGGACTTTTTTCACTCCTTTTTTCAGGACTTTTTTTGTCTTGATTTTCCATCCCTTTTTAATTCATACAAAAAGTTGAGATAAAAAAAAAAGTCGTCCGGCATGAAAATTTACTTGCCTGACTTTTTTTTCATTCATTTTTTTGATATGTTTTACATATTTGTCATTTATTTGACTGTTATTTTATTTTAATTTAAAAATAAAGTAATTTTTTTTTTCGTTTTATTTTAAATCTATTAATTTCACAGTAATTTCAAAAAGAAAATAATTTTTTAAATAATAGTAGATTATTGTATATGTAAACTAAATTTGTTATTAATTAAGAGTTGTGTATACACAAAAATACATTGACACGAGTCAATACTTATATCACGAGACCGAAGATCGAGTGATATAAATTGACAAGTGTCAATGTATTTTTGTGTAAATACAGAACGAGTTGTATAACAAATTTTGTTTACATATCCAATATACTGTTTTAATGCGTAGGGGAGAGGTAGTTGCAAAGAGAGAATATTTTTTCTTCTCATTTTTTCTCCTCATTTTTTCTCTTTTTTTTTTGTATTTGGCTGTATTAAAATATTGTGAGAGATATTATGTTTGTTTAGGTATTACGTAATATTCAATACGAAACATCTAAATGATTTCATTATTTACGCTGATGCATCTAAATTTTTTCATTATATACGCTGATGCATCTAAATTTTTTCATTATTTACGCAGATGCATCTAAATGATTGCATGTGTATTGACGCATATAATACTCCATTTAGTGATCTAAATTCTATAGCACTAAATACAACATAACGATCCCCAACGCATTAAAATTATTTATTGATAATATTCTTAAAATAAGAATAAGTATTATATCATTACATTCATATAATATATACATATTTTCGGTAAACATATATATATATATATTTTTTAAATTCATATACATCTTGAAATGTCTAAGTAGTGTCATTTTTTTGCCTTGTGTGTAAAAGCATTGAAAAAAAAGTCCTAAAAAAGGAGTGTAAAAAGGCCTGAAAAAAAGAATGTGTAAAACGACTCTTAAATATAATATACAATATACACAATTACGCACTTATATATTTTATAATTTAAAAATCAATTCCTAAATGAAATTCAATTAACTTAAAAAAAAATACATTTCCAACATCCTTTCATTACAAATTATATTAAACTTATTTAAAAGTTGAATTGAAATTAAGTTTATATATTACATATCTAAAATGCCATTTAATTCATCAAAAAAAATATATATAAAAATAAAATTCGCTATTTATTTTTTTTATTTTTTTTCTTTCTTTCTATAATTATTTATTCAATTAAATAAACAGACTTTGGTATTGTTAATAATTTGTAATTCGATTTGTTTTAAATAAATTATAAATATAATTTAAAATCAATTTCAAAGTGCATAAATTACAAAACCTTTTAGCTTTTTTAATGTTTTGTACACAATTTTAAATAATTTAAATATTACTGTGAATTTAAAAAAAAAACAAAAATCAATTTTATTCTATTTTATTTTTTTATTGAATATCGTATATAGTAAAATCTACTCTTTGACATTTTCAATATTATTTGTTTTTGTTATTGAATATATGTACGATATTATTCGCTCAACCGAAAATATAATTGTAAATAACTTAATGTGAGTGAAAATGTCAAATATCGGAAACAAAAAACGAAAGCAAGATTCTTCTAAAAATAACTTTATCTTTTGAATATTATTAAATGATGAAGCTCCACAATTTCCAACTATAAAGACAGGTCAGGATGCATCTGTCTATTAACGAATTTTCTAGGCTTTCAAAATTTCTCAGAATAAAACAAATTACATTGTTTAAGTTATTACTTTATAGAAATGACCAAATATCTTGTGAAATACAAATATGGCTATGCTTTCGGCATTCTATAAAATTTGCTCATTCATTGTTGTAACGTATACATAAAGTATTCCAAATAATTCATTTTATACGATTTTTCCGTTCAATTTCCCCATAATGTAAGCGAATCGTATACACACAATGTATATACCACTATAAATTTTTATATCAACAACATTTTAAATTTTAATAGTTTTTCTGATTATGGGTATTTAAACTAACTAACTAACCTGTAAACTTTCAGTCAGATTACCTTTTCGTTTTATTAATTGGACTGCGTGTACATAATAGTGGGTAAATCAATTTAAAAAAATAAAAAAAAATCAATCAAAAATTCTGTCAATTGTCATCGCTGCTACTATTATTGTTGTAAATATCATTAGGTAACCCTTTAGAAAACATGACGTCGAGAAAAGTCAAATAAATAAAAATTGCAAAAAAAAAAAGAATAATAATGAATATAAGTTCGAATAAACTAACTAAGTAGAGATATTTTCCTATTGAAAGTATAAAAATATGTATATATCAAGCGGCTGCATTATAGTTTTATTACTCCTCGCGATTTTGACTTTATTAAATACCTTTAATTGCGGCGTAACCATTGTTTCCATTATTTATCGCACATCACAACATTTTTGAAGCATTTTCTTTTTAATTTGAACTTTATTTTTCAAATTCACGGCAGTGCTCTTCTTTAGCCAAAATGCATAATCTTGTTTAATGTTAGTTGCAGAGTCAGAGACGGCACACCATAGTGATAATCATAAAAACATTCCAACCTGCCTGATTAAATAGAATTGAATTTTTTTATGATGCCACAATAAACATTAAGCTAGAATTACAGCCAACTAAGAATGTATAAATAAAAAAAGAAATATATATATATATTATACGTAGCTAATTTTCCAATCATTAGCACACTTTTATTGTGTCTTGAATGTGGAAAAATAATAATAAATAACTATGTAATGTGTTGAATTCACTAAAGAATTAAAAAAAAACTTAAAAAAAAGAAATAGAAAATAATATGAAACACGTAGAATTTACTTGTAAGCTTTTTTGGTAACACAATCAAGTAATGACAGAAAATAAAACGAGAAATGCATTTAGTTTTTTAGTTTTTTTTTTATTTCATTTTTTTTTTTTTTATATTTTTTATGTAAAGATAAACGTAAATATCGTTGATTGTCACATAAAAAAGCAAATAACATATTTTGAATATTTTATAAGGAATATGCATTAAATTCTCCCAAAATGTCAACAGCAATCAAAATTTTCACTTATACAAATGTTGATATGAAGAATGTTTTCTTTACGTGGTTTTTCAATGAAGTAAATAGATGAAATTTTTTATTTTTTATTTTTCTGTATTTGATACAGAATTCCCATTGTGAATGAATATTATAATATATGTATATATATATATAAATATATATATATATATATATATATATATATATATATATATATACGCAAAGTCATGTTTTATACATAACATAACATGTACTAAGTATGTTTTGGCTTCAAAATCACAAATAAAAACATTTTTTTTTGCTGCAAATTTAAAAATGAATGAGATTTATGTTTGATTTTTAGATTTTAAGTTCTTAAATATATACATTTTAATAAGTAAGTATGTATTAAAAAAACTTTTCTTAAGTTATAAATATCTTTCTTGTTTCATCAACCTGCCCAATTTTCAAATTCAAGTATATACTTTTAGTATATATAGTAATGTATATATTACATAATGAATTATGTTCTACATTCTTAAAATACAATATTATTATATTAATAAATATTTTATTACATTTTGAAACGAAAAATCAAAAATGCAACGCATTTGCTGTAAAATATGGGGATTTCTAAACATGCGGGAGTTAATAATCATTATATCAAATATTTAATTTATTATTAAATTTATATATTGTGACTCTGTAAGACATAGATACTCTTATTATGAAAGAAAGAAAAAAGGTGTATGATAAAGTAATAAATAAAATTCTGACTAATGAAAGTAAATTTATTGATATATATAATTAAAAATTCAAATTTAATTCATTTTATAGATATTGTTACGAAATACACTTCGTTTTCCTTCGAAGATTATTGTCACAAGTTAATTATTTAATTAAAATGACTTTATGTTGAATATAATAATTTTCCACATGAAAACTTATTTTTCTTCGTTTCAGATAGGCTAGGACCTAGCGTTCACGGATGTAAATTAAATTTGTAGTATAATAATCAAAGTAAAATAATCAAAATTTTGAAATAATTTATTTGTTATAAATTTTTTTTTTATTGAAAAAAAATGTTCAACAAAGAAAATATAATTTATTTTTAATTTATTTCGTCGTAATTTTTATTATTTGAAGCATAACGTCACAAACTTGGTGAAAAATGTATGAAATTATTTGTGTAAATGATTTTCCGAGGCTTTCCACATTGATTGGCATCGGTTACAACTATCTCGAATTATGAAGTTCCCAGTCTTGTAATATAGTCTCATTTTAATAATTGCAATCATATTTAATAAATTTTAATAAATAATTATGAAAAAAATAGAATATAATATAAAAAATAGTTTAAAATTATGCAGTTTCTTTTTCCAAATTATTTTTTATCAATCAAATATTAACCGAGATTTTATCAAAATCTAGTAAAAATTAATTTATTCTAATTTTAAAAAAAATATCTCATATAGTCATTATCAATATTATAAAGAGTATGTCTAATTTATCCTCCGGATGCACGTGATGATCTCGTCGTCAATGTGACATTTTGTTTTTGTTTTTCAATCACTCGAGAAAAACTTGTAGCGATGATAGAAAACCTAACAAAAAAAAATTTACATACTTGTTTGTTTTTCCCTATTTTTTTCCGTTTTTCCTTTATTTTTAAGGACAAAACACAAGTTCCTGATGAATGAATGAGTATAAAATGTATTTTTTTTTTGCTTATTATTATAATTTTTTTTTGTTTTTAATGAAAGAAAAAAATTAATAACTTTTAGAAAGAAAAAATATTTTAAATTGAAACACAATTGGTTGCATTATTGTGAAACCTCTTACGCACGAATTCCTAAATAAAAAAAAAATTTATATACGAGTTAAAAGTACGTGTCATCGTTTAAAAAATTGTTTGTTTTTTTATTTTTTATTTTTTTTTTTTGGTATCTTTAAAAGGATTTTAATACTTTGAGTTCAAAATTCTATTTTTTTTCTAAATTTTCTAGACTGTGTTATTGGCAATTATGCATCATTTCATTTTACCAACATTTGTCGCAAAAAAAAGAAAACAAATAAAAGAAAATATATATAGCTTTAGTGTACATATTTTTTACTGACAATAAATTTCAAAAAAAAAATTAATTAAATATAAATTATCTGTATTTCTAAAGAAAATTTTAAAAAATTAGATCCTAAGTTTCAAAATTATCAATATATCATACTGACTGACAAAATTATCTATATTTTTGTTTAAATTCTATATTTTGTTCAGAAAGTTAAATGAAAAAAATTACTAAAAGAAAACATTAACTTTTTATAATTGTATTTAATCTAACAAATTTATTGAAATAAATTATTATTTCTATAGAATCATAAATAACAACAAAAAAAAAAAAGGAGATATTATTTCTTAATTATTAAGATTTTTAGTTGCATTTCCATGAATTATATATCAAACGAATATTTTTCATATTTTCTTCAAAACAAGTTTATATAATGAGACTGGACACCGATTGATTTTTTCGGCGAAAATCTACGGCTTAAAAAAAATCCAAGAAATCGGCGACTAGAGATAAAAAATTAAAAAATCGGTGGCTGAAGGAAAACAATTGGCGAGATCAGCGACTAGGTTGAAAAAAGTTAAAGCTAATAGTGGAGGTATGGTCAAAAAATATCACATTATATATAGATCTTATAGATAAAAATCAAAACATTTTTAAACTGACTGTGTTCTAATAAATCTAATCTACACTGTGCCATGACATATTCATATCTCCAGTATAAAAGGAACATTAAATTTTAATACCTAATATATATAATTATTTGATTTCACTTTTGTAATTATTTTTTCTTTTTCAAATTTTTTTTCTGATAGAGCTGAAATAAACATAAGAAAATATAAAATATTATTTTTTTTTTCAATATTTTTATTAAAATCTTCTAATATGGTGATGGTGTTCAACTTTGTCAAAAAAACTAAATATTTAATTCCAAGTAAAGTCGAAGATAGCGAAGAAAGATTTTTTTTTTACAGATGAATGAAAGGGCCACTTTTTTTTTTTGTATAAAAAGCGGCCAGTCTATAGTCCAGCGGCTAACCGACAGCGACTGGAAAAACGATTAGGGTCGCTGTCTGATATAATATTCCCGAAAACATATTATATTGTACTTACAAATTAAGCCCCCCTTGTAATTGCTAAAAAAAACACATATAGTAACAACATAAACCCAACCCTAGAATTAGAAATAAATATAAAAAAAAATCTAATGGATATCGAATAAAGAATAGGAAACCTTGACAGACGAGTATAGAGAATATTATGCGGTTTATTTCAATTTATTATAATAAAAATATTTGTGTATAGGTACTATACGAAAAAGGTTTTTCTTTTACAATTTTTTTATTTAATTTTTTATATTATTATGTATATTTTTTTTTTATAAAAATTACATACTTATTATATGAAAAATGAAATTGCGTCAAGATATCTCCATTATTATTATTATTATTATTATATGAATATACAAAATAAAATTATATTAAAAAGAGAGACAGTGGGCCATAAGGAATAAATTTGTTCTACTTCAAGGATTTTCTAATGATTTCAATCCACTCAAAAGCGAATAAATGCATCTGGTTTCGGCCAGACGGATATTTAAAAAAAAAAATAAAAATAAAAAATATTCATAATAATATTTTCATCAAAAAGAAATCGTAAATTTTATCATTATACAAAATAAAAAAAAATAAAAATTAGAAGAAAAAATATACAATAAAATAAATGAATTTAAATCTGTCAAATGAATTCATTATATGTTTTGCTGAATTTGACGAAAAAACCAATTGAAATATATAAAATTCAATTTCTCGATTCATAAATTAATTTGTTTCCTTTATAAATAAATTTCTTTCCAATGTTTAAAAATGAAAATTAATAAATTGAATTTTAAGTATATTGCGGTTTACTTGAAATCGTTACATAAAACTATCTTCAAACATCAAGAGGATTTATTGTTTTTGAAGCATTGAAATCTCATTCGAGATTTTTATATTAATTTATCGCAATTTTTGTATTATTTTTTTAAAATATTAAAACCATAACCTTTTCATTTTGATTTTTTACACTATTGTTATATGGAAAATAAAAATTGAATAACATAAAAAATTAAAATAAGAACAAGAAGAAAGGTAAAATTATGGAATTCAATCTTTTGTCGACCGTTATTGTGTAGTATTATTGTCATTATCCTGCGGCATGCTCTGTCGTAGGTTCGATTGCCACCTCGGACTGGAATTTGTGTTAATTTTCTCAGTTTGTCGTGTTGTTTTTGTAACAAAAATGTCCTACACTTACTGTAGTGTAGAGCACAATTTCATGTCAATATGTTGAACAAAAAATGAAGAAATTTTACAAACATTGTGTTTCAATTTGCAATATTTAATAATATTCAAATCAAATATTAAAACTATAATTAAACTTTTACATTCAATCACTGCCATAATATAGTTTAATTTTTATGTTATTATTATGCTACAGTATGAACAATATTGAAACTAAAACTGAAAAAAAAGCAAGAAAATTATTAAATTAAGCTAACGAAAAAAAAAAAAAGAATCCACTAGTCATTATTCATTCTAAAATGTTCACTCATATCAAAAAAAAAAAAATTTCAAGGAGTCAAAAAACGTCTGTTGTATGTCCGCAAAACTTTAATATAATGGTGGCACTTGAATTAAAATGTATTATAATTTTTCATTTTTTTTTTTTTTTTTCATTTTTGTAAAATAATATCAAGTACAGATTCAAAATTTTTCATAGAAACAGATATTTTATTAAATTAGGGTTTTTTTTTTTTTGCTTGTTGTTACTTTTTTCGATTGTAAAAGGAAAAAAAAAACCAACTTTTTAATTCAAATTTTCCTAAAAATTTTTTTATTCTTTTTTGCATTTAGCAAAAATAATTGTCCCAATTTTCATGAAATAGACCAGACCATGTTTCTTATTATTATTATAATTATTTTTTTTTTGTTATAAATGAGATTCTGACTATTATATACATTTATTTATTAAGTATATATTTATGATGTATTTTCTTGATTTTTTTTTTGAAGTTGATAGTATAACACGTGTCTTTTGTCCTTTGACTATCTGACTTTGAATACATGTACTTACTTACACATCTCTCACTGACTTTGATAATAAAATATGAAATGTAGTTTAAGGAAAGATTAATGTAATTAATATAAATTAAATTTCAGGAAGGCAAAAAAAAGATATATGATTATAATGTGAAAATGCGTTTTTCATTTTCTCTGATTTTTATTACATTTTGTTGTTTTTGTTTTCAAACATAATAATGTTTTTTTTTTTCTAACAAATCATCGTGATAATTAAAAATATCTGTATGTATATTATAAAAAGCTACCTTGTAATTTTGAATGTCTAAAAACGAAAAAAATTAAAAAAAAAAAAATCTTAAAATTTATTATTTTTAATTAGAATATTTTATTATAACGATCCCATTATTTTTAGTATATATACAATGTATATGTATGTATGGAAAGAATTCTATTATTGTGCAATCATAATTATGATTTCTGTTAATGGTTATAATAGCAGAACTTAATGCAATATTGCGGTAATGAACTTGAATGAAAATTTATACGATTCCTATAATAAAATTATCAGAAGTTTCTAAAAAAAAAGATTGTGGCTTTGAAATATTTATAATATTCCAAAAGTATATATATACCTGCAATGTTAAGTAGATTTCAAACAAATGTTTGAAACAATAACCAAAATCAGACTTAAATATATGCAGTAGTTCATATCTTCGTTCTACAGTCCAATTGTAAAAAAAATCAGTAGGAAATCCAAATGGAGATTGCAAGTGAAAAATAATTTAAAATCCTTAGAAAATTTAAAAAATTTACATAATTATTTTTCGAAAATTATTTTCTTTCTACATTGGGAACATGACATGTTACCAAACCATCGTACGTCATCCTGATAACATTTCTAAATATAAGCCGAATAAATGAACCTAAATGTGATACTATAGATAGATATAAAAACCCGAAGCTCCTCTTAGGCGCTCAAATTGTGATTAAACAGATTCCCACCAATTTCAATTTGATATCTCCGGGTAATTATAGTTTTCCGCAATTAAAATAGATTTTTTGTTTTCTATTTATAGCCTACTAAATTATGCTTGTTATATAAAGATGATTTTTTTTAACGAAGAATGAAGTCAAATTAAACAATTTAGATTTAGGCTAAAGAATTAAAATTTTTTTTTTTTTGTTTCATAACACACAATATCTCAAATATTATATACATATATCTATTTCACCTCATTTTGAGGTTGCAAAAAAAAAATAAAAACTATTATTTTTCTTTTATTTCTTTACTCATAAAATTGTTTTAATAAACTAGAAGCATAACTTCTCTAATCACTTCAAAAAAAAAAAAAAATAGTATAATATGTATTTTTCTTTACTCTTTCAGGTCCATTCACCACAGGAGATAATTATTCTAATCGTTTTTGTTTTTTGCATTTTTTTTTTTTTTTGCAATTTTTTCTCAAATTAATTTCTTTAATCAATCACGTACTACTTTTATAAATACGCACAAGTACTTTTGTGAATCGATATCAAGAGCTCTCTTTAATAAATTCAAAAAAAATTTATACATATATTTATATAAATAGAGTTAAAAAAAAAAAAACAACCAGCGAACGAATGAACGAACAAATTCAAAATTCCAATTAACAATTTTATTTCTTTTCAAAATGTAATTGAAAAATGATGATTAAAGGCTTTTCAATTTTCTTCCTATTTTTCTAATTTTTTTATTTTTATTTTTTTCATAGAAGTGTATCAAATTGCATTCATTTTTTATTTTGCCCTGAAAAAAAAAAGGATTTCTAAGGATTTAAAATATATATGTTTATATAATAAAAAAAAAAAAATTTATATTTTCTTTATATTATATTTTGTTCCTTATATTATATATTATATAGTCTCCTCTCATATATGGCACACTCCACAATTTTCTTTTTATTAAACTAATAAGAGTATAAAAATTCCTTATAAAAATGAAAAAAATCTATATAAATATATATTATATATATATGTATATAATAAAATAAGTATCAAAAGAAACCTTTAACGTGTGGCGCAACATATGTTACCATTATTCCAAAGAAATAATTTCATATACTATTAATTTTAAAGTTTTAGTTTTTTTTTTTTTTGCTTATATATTTATTCATATAAATTAATCTTAATAATTTTTTTTATGTAAACTACTGACTTTGGATAAATTTATGTTAAAAATATTTAATAAGTTCTATCCTGGCTAAATATATACACGCAATTAAAGATTAACTAAAAGATTACATTGCGTTACGAGTCCAAATGATTCGACTTGATAGAATTTGATTTTAGCGGATTTTATTAGAATTTTTACTTGTGATGTGACATGACTCAGCGGTAACTGGACTCTTCCTACAATTGCCATTTTGTTTTTATCGATGTTGTTTTTCTACAGGAATTCCTTTTTTGTGGAAATTATTCATCTCGGAATTACTTTTCTATGGTAGGTATTTATTTTGCTGGAAAGAGTCAAAGAATTGAACGAACGTCTACCGTTCAAAATTAAAAAAAGGATGCAATATTCAAAAAATCACAATCGATGCAAACTAAAATTTATAATTATTTTTTTTTTATTTTTGTATTTTCTATTTTAATTTTGGATAGACAAAAAATCAATTTTACGGAAATAAAATTTATGAGATATTTCGAAAGGAAATTTTTACAGTTATACTGCGATCAAACATCTTTTATATTTAGGACTTAAATAATCAAATTTAAGCAAAAATCTCTTCAAAATCGTAAGAAAATATACAAATTTTCACAAAATGAAACTATTATTGAGTTTACGTCGAAATTTCATTATTTTCTTATGGATTTTTGTGTGAAATCCTGTTAGACATTTCTTCTTTTTTTTTTTTTGGTTATTTTTTCAGTTAATTCATAAAAATAATAAACAAATTTTTATAGTGTACGCTTGAGGTGCTCCAAATTGTTGATGAAAAATAAATTTTTGTTTTTTTTTATTTTTCATCATGGCAAAAATTTTTTTTTTTGCTAAAGAAGGAATGTTGAGGATATTTAAACGTATAAAAATATATATTTTTTTTTTCACAAAAAGAAAGTTTTATATTTTTTACATTTTTGGTTGAAGGTACGGTTTCCAAAAAAAAAAAAAAAAAAACCGAAAAATTCAATGGATATCCTTGTGCAGCTGCCTCGGAAATCCTGGCTGCTGATGAAAAATTTATAAAAATTCACAAAATAAAAAAATAAAAAAAATACCTATACGTACGAATAAAATTTTTTTTTATATGAAATATTTAGTAAAGACTCATACATATTCATATGTGCACATATTATATGTAATATTTAATTTTTTGGACTTCAACATGTACACCGGTAATGCAAAAATTAAAAAAAATAAAATAAAATAAAAAATGATACCATGTATAGATTTTTTTTTTGTCATAACAGTGGAATGCATATGTTGCAAAAAATATATATATATAGAAAATTTCATATACAATTTAGCTAATCATATTAAGTTGAAAATATATTTATTTTTATTTTTTTTAATAAAATAAAACTGAAAACTATATATACTACGTACAAGTACAATATTATATTATACAAATTTGTGAATAAACAACGAATTCTCTTATATCACGGTGCATATTAATATTATACAATTTTACATTATAATACTGTATATGTACAGACACTTGATGTATTAATCACATACTTGTAATTTTGATTCATTCTATTGCAGGTACCCGTTTCAATGGAACATAGAAAATTGTATATTAGTTTGAAAATTTATATTTTAATTCATTATTAATATTAGCAGAAATAATATAGTTTGAGAAGAAGCCGTGCTATACAGCAGTGGTCCGCAAACTATATTCCGGCGCACTAATTTTTATTCTGAAAATTTGAGGAACACTATCATTAAAAATATAAAAAAAAAATCGCTATAAAAATATTTAAAAACCAGAACTGTGGCATTTGGTCTTACAACAAGAATAAATCGAAATATTTCAAAGGAACAAACAGATCGAGATCGAGAAGAAACAAATTATTTTTAAAAGAAGAAACATATGCTGAAAAAGTTTCTAAAATACCGAAAAATTTTGAATGAAAGAAACAATTAATTTTTTTTAATTTTCTCTCTTTTAAATAAAAATTAAAAAAATCTTAGACACACATTAGATTTGAATTTTTTTAAAAGGAAACTATCGGTAAAGAAAATTTTATATATATTGGACAAAATCAAACCTTGTGGAAAAACTCAAAAAAAAAATTTTTTAAAATAAAAAAACACCAAAAGCACTGAAAATAGTCTTATCTTGTGCAAAATTTAGTTGACTATCTTAATAATTTGATGGTTATCTAAAAAAAATTTTTTTTTGGTTTTTTTTAAATAAAAATTCAAAAATTTGTCATGAGCTAGAAATTTTGTAAGAGCTAGAAATTTCCTATTAACTGAAATTTCTTACTCATGACATATCATGTAATTTTTTTAAATCAATAAAAATTACTAATTATTTTGGAATAATTTGAAAAAGTTGACAATACATGGTCATCATTTAAATAATAAACACTCCCTTTATGTTTTAATTTCGGATATTCCTTTTTTTTGCATAAATTGTCAAAAAAGTATATTATCACTCCTGACAATCAAAAACTTTACTTACCATTTTTGTTCTAAAAAACAAAAAAAAATTTTTTTTAAAGAAAATTTACATGGATTTAATTTTTTATATAAATTAGTAACCGTTTTGTAAATTTAATTTTGTTTTTTTTTTTTTTTCGTTTTTAACTAAAAATGCATATTTAACTTAAAATATCATGAGCTAGAAAAAACACCGACAACCAAAAACAGTAAAAAAACCGATACAATGATCGGACAGCCAGACACCAAAATTTGATCTTAAAAATAGAACAAATAATTTTAATGCGCATGTCTTCGGTAAGTTGTATTTACATTCGCAAATTTAGCTCGGTAAATGGTCCATTACATGCATCAATACACATGCAATTATAGAGGAATGTAAATTGTATTTACATTTCCCTGTGATGTAAATTGTATTTACATTGCTCTATATTGTATTTACATTCTTCATTTTGAACTGCGTAATACTATAAACAAAAATAATATCACTCACACTCACAATATTTCAATACAGACAAATACCAAAAAAAAAAAAAAATTCCAAATGTATACCTCTCACATGCATCATATCAATGTCAAACAAAGCTTAGTTTATAATGCTAAAATCTATATTTTCCCTCTGAGCTAATCTACATTTTCCCTCTGAGCAAACAAAAAAAAAAAAAAAAGAACCAATAAAAAAATACGCGGCTATTTTTTTTTTTTTCTAAAAAGCGGCCAGTCGATCAGTCGATGAATTTTCTTAACATTTGTTTCAATCTACTATTTTTAAAGGATCTTCGAACCTCTAGTACTGAATTTTTAAACGAGTGTGGTTGGATTTTAGTACAAAAATTTAAACCACACTTCAAAAATTGCACTTATTTTTATACAAAAAAACAAAATGAATAAAAATAGAACAATGGTAACCCTGAAAATATCTTTGTTGTCATTATAAAGTTTGCTGTGAATTGTCAAATGTCAAGTAAGAATTTTTTTTTCTTTTATCAACAAACGAGGAAAATGGCAGCAACAAGGAGATTATTTATTGTAAATATAAATTATAATTATATAATTATTATTTGATTTTATTTTTAATTATAAAAAAAATAATTATAAAATTATTATTATTTTTTTTAATAATTAAAAATAAAATTAAATAAAACTTAAGAAGACCATTAGTTCCTAAAATAATAAAAAAAAATTAGTAATTTTTCTAAAAAAAAATTATTCGATTTTTTTTTTTGCAAAAAAGAAAATGAATAATTTTTTTTGGAAAAATTACTAATTTTTTTTTTAATATTTTAAGAATCTTCCGGTTTGAAATCATTTCGATAAATAAATAAACTTCCGTATTAATTAAATTTTATTTCCTTGCTTCATTTTGAACTTTTTTGTTTATTTTTTTCATTATAAATGTATTGTTTTCAACTCCCTCTCACATGCACATTAAAGCAGTATACAATACATGTTAATCAAATTTGTTATACAGCTCGTTTTGTATACACACAAAGTTATAGACACTCGTCAATATTATATCACTCGACCTTCGGTCTCGTGATATAAACATGACTCGTGTCTATGTGTTTGTGTGTATACACAACTCGCAAGAATAACAAATTTTCTTAACATGTATTGTAATCTACTATTACACTGTCCAATAATTACTTTTGTACTTAAGCTAAAAAAATATAATTTATTGCATTTAAATAGTTCAAATTTTCTTTTGCCGACAACAAATTTTGTATGGAGACATAATGGCAGCTTTTTTTCAAAGTTAGAAAAAAAATATTGGTGGATATAAGAATTGCTTTTGATACTTTTTTTATTACTTTTTTATTTTTCAAATACCGCCGACACAATTCTTCCCTTAGGTTTGATTTTGTCCCATATTCGAATTGTAACTTGAAAGAATGCGAATTATCATAGAAATATAAAAAAAAAATTATTCTTCGGTGTAATCAACCATGGCACATCTGATGTCGTCCCGTGCCACGGCACACTGGTTATCGGAACACTGCTGTATAGTATGTGAATCTTCATTTTGTCATCAATTCATTTAGACATATGAATTATTGAAAATTCATACATTAAACATATTAAATACGAAGCATTCAGTAAATATTTGCGTCTTACTATGCTCGGATAGAAAAAATTTTGTAATATTCAATTCCACATCTTATATTTCATTGTTCATACTCTATACTGGCCGTGTTAAAAGAGTATTATCTGTGTTTTGTTTTTAAATTGGGTACTTGGTTCAGATGTTAAAATTACAAAAAATAATAATAAAAAAGCAAATTTCTCTTCTTTTTTTTAATACAAAAATAAACTATATTCACGTTCCAATTGATTCGAAATCCCTATGATTGTGTGAAAAAAATTGAATTGAAATAATAATAATAAAAAAAAAAAGCAAATATATATGTTAGTACCATACATCGTTATAATATGAAATAATTTTTTTTTTATTGCTAATATTATAAACTATTTTTCTTGTGTAATTGATTTAAAAAAAATAAAATAAAAAAAATTATCAATATTATGGCTAAATGAACTATTTTATTTGTACACAGTATTTATTTACAATTTTTCTCTAATAGTATAAAATAAATAGTGTATAAACATTTTTATATTTTTTTTATATTTAAAATATAAATAAATGGACAAGAGTGTTATTTTCTTTTTGTGGTAAATTTCTGAAATATTTCGTAAAATTTAAAAATGTTATGTATAAATTTGAATGCAAAAAATTTTTTAAAATTTTAACTTTTCTCCTATGTATATATTGCAAATGAATTTTTATTTCATTAAATAAAATTTCTTCCCTATAAAATAATAATTTATAAATTTTTTATTATTTTATTTTATATGAATATTTTATTAAAACAATTGATATTCAACAATTTCGCACAATGGCTGTCTTAGAATATACCATTCTGATGCATGAACAGATGGGTAAGCGGCTGATTCATCGCCTAGCAATTCATCGCGAATCAATTCATCGCCAGCAATTCATCGCCAGCAATTCATCGTCAAGCAATTCATCGTCAAAAAGTTCATCGCCAAGCAATTCATCGCCAAGCAATTCATCGCCAAGCAATTCATCGCCAAGCAATTCATCGCCAGTAATTCATCGCCAGTAATTCATCGCCAGCAATTCATCGTCAGTAATTCATCGCTAGTAATAATTCATCGCCAGCAATTCATCGCCAGTAATTCATCGCCAGCAATTCATCACCAGCAATTCATCGCCAGCAATTCATCGCCAGCAATTCATCGCCAGCAATTCATCGCCAGCAATTCATCGCCAGCAATTCATCGCCAGCAATTCATCGCCAGCAATTCATCGCCAATTGGTGATTGGGTAGAGGCGGTGCCCAAACCACTAAATACAGAAGCTTTTTTCTTGGAAATGCTCCGTTTCGGAGATTTGGCCCCTCAAAATTTTCATACATTTTTCTATGGAAAAATTTTTTTTCTTTCGAAATATATAAAAAAAAAAAAAAAAAAAAATTAGCCCGATGTGGCAGAAACTTGGTGAGGAAGTAGGAGGCTGTTCCCAAATCAACAAATTCAAAAGTTTTTTTCTCGGAAATGCCCCGTTTTGGAGATATGGCCACTCAAAATTTTCATACATTTTTCGACGGCAAAATTTTTTTTTCGCCGAAATATAAAAAAGAAACCAAAAAAAAAAAAAAAAATATGAATCGCCAGCAATTCATCGCCAAGCAATCCATCACCAGCAATGATGAATTGCTGGCGATGAATTACTGGCGATGAATTGCTGGCGATGAATTACTGGCGATGAATTACTGGCGATGAATTGCTGGCGATGAATTACTGGCGATGAATTACTGGCGATGAATCGCTGGCGATGAATTACGGGCGATGAATTACTGGCGATGAATAGCTTGGCGATGAATTGCTTGGCGATGAACTTTTTGACGATGAATTGCTTGACGATGAATTGCTGGCGATGAATTGCTGGCGACGAATTGCTTGGCAATGAATTGCTAGGCGATGAATTAGCCTAGATTCAACAGATGATGTCTTCATTATATGTACAACATTATCGGTGATAGTGCAATATGAAGAATTGAAGACATTATTTATCTTCTTTCAATTACATGATACTACAACCGTGGTTGAGTCGATATGAGGTTGAAAAAAGGTAAATTGTTTAAATGATATAGTCGAAAATGCCTGTGGTTGAACTGAGAACAAAGAAGAGACTAAACAACCAGCTGTTGCTTAGTCTTAACAGGGTTAACCGTTTACATGGAAAGAGTTAACTTAACCGAACGAATTTCTTGTGTTTAGTCAGGTTAACTCTATTTCAATCAACCACCGTTTACATGTAGTTGAACCCTAGTTGAGCCCGGTTTCAACACTCCACAATCTGAAAAATCAAAAAAAAAATTTATTTCAATAATAATAACTGTTGTATTTTTAAAACAAAATATAACTTATAAATATTTATTACAATAAAGTCAAAGAAATGGATTACACATATGGTCTGTCAATAATCAAACGCACATTTCATAAATATATTTTTATAATCGAAAATGCATTCATAATTCGAATAAAATAAAATTTATGTGACAAAATTTTAAAAAAAGGCCACACATTAAAAACATCTGCAATAATGAAATTTAATATTAAATTGATATAATATAAGTATACTTCTGGTTAAAAGAAGAAAAGGATCAATTGGAAAATCTGTATAAGGATCCTAATTTTAAATGTGCAAAAGGTCCCCAAAAAAATTCAAAAAAAAAATCAATCTTTGGCAAAATTAGAAAATGAAAAAAAAAACTTTTTTTTTTGTAACCCTTATTTTTTGAAACAGAACATTAACTTTGTAATCTATTTTTTTTTTTTTTAATTTTTAACAGAATAAAAGTTTTTAAATCCTTTTCCCGTGATTCCTGTTTTTCCTTTTTTTTTTCTAATATATATGAATAGGTATTGGTATATATTAGTGTAAGGGGTACATAGTAATATTACAAATAAAAAATATTTACGTAATGAAAATGTCTATGAATTGCATTCCGCAAAAAATTATGGTTGGAAAAAAATAAATGAAGAAATAAGTTGGAATAAATGACAATTATTGTTAGCCCGGAATTACTTTGCAACTTATCTATCATTATAGTCACTAAAGATATTCCAATTTGCCAACGATGGGTTAGCAAAAAAAACATTAACTATCAACTTAAATATCTAAATTTTCAAAATTGATAGAATAATTTGAAAGATTGTTTTTAAATATGAATTTTAAAAACTAGATATTAACATGCGCAGATGGATTGTTAAAAAAAATAAATAAATTAATATTAAAAATTCTAAGTTTAAGGGTTAAAATTTAAAAAGGATTTTTTATTTTTATTTATAATGTCTTGCTATTTATATGCACCGATGTTAAATATATTTTTTGTTTCTCTTATCCTTTATTTCAATATATATACAAAAAAGATAAACGGATCTAGTTTAATAGACTGTTTGACACGCTTATGAACGCGTGTATGAATTTTTATTTTGTCATTATTAGTGAAGAAATAAAATATATTTCTTAAAAAAAGATAAAATTATATTCACCCTGCTTTATACTTATATTTTATTTTAGACCAGCTTGTCTCTAAGGTTTTTCCAAACAAAAGTAGTATATGGTGTAGTCAATTCACAATCACAAAAAAAGAAAAATTAATAATATGAAAAGAAAAGGATAAATACACGGTAGTGCATTTTATAGAATTTATTTGTAATAAATTTTTGATTAAAGATAAAAAAATATAATAATAAAGGTTTTAAAATTTAACCAAGCAAAAAGATATTTTAGCTCGTGGACAATTTTTTTTATTTTTTATTTTTTTTATTTTAAGAAATTTGTGGTATGGTTTCAAACAAAAACAAAATCCTGTAAGAAATTACACATTAAACAAGTATATATTTGTATGTACATATACATCACTAAAGAAAGGGTGTACTTAACCTGTGAAAAGTATTTAGTACAAGACGCAAGTCACACTTCTGTAATTAACTTTTTTTTTGTTATCAGACAAAATTGTGTTATTTTTGTGGTTGATAAATGAATTCAGTGGGAAAAATATATTTAGCTTTAAGTTTTTCGCTAGTCCTTGAAAAACTTTTATATAGAAATAATGTGAACTATGCATGAACATGAATATCTCTCTAGCATATTTTTTATCGCCGATATAATATTAATTTCTTAAAAGAGAAGATTAGAATAATTGATAACATTTTTTCTTGAATTCGTTATTTTGACTGTTTACCAAGTTCGCTCGGTATAGAAAATTATTATCTGAGCAAATTTTAAAAATAATTAACGAAACTTTAAATTCTGGAGTTTAACAGCTGGTTCGAGTTCTAACAATTTACATAGGCTGAAAAAAATAATAATCTTATTGAGACTTTTCTAATTTATAAGTTAAACCTAACCAAATGTTGTTGTTTAATATTATTCAAAATAATACTTTTTTTTTATATTAAAAATGTAGGTACAAATTTTTATTTTTAAGTATATATTTAAGTTTAATTGCCAGATGTATATATTGTGTTCATTTGACCATAGAGTGCGCAAGTTTAAGACCAGGCTCAGACATGCAACAGTGAATTTTATTTTTCAACATGATAAAGTGATCATTATCCATAAATTTTACGTAAAATGTCCTTAATGAAAGTCCATATGAAAAATATTTGTATTTTTTTTATTTTATCTTAATCAGTCTGCAGGGTTCTTATTAATTTTTTTTTTTAATTTATAATTTAAATGTTGCAAGTACCTTTTTAAGTAGTAAGAATTTCAATTTATTAAATTTCTTTTGACTATCTTGAAAAATACACGAAGGTCCAAATAATGAACTAATTACTACGTAACTAATAATAAAACTAATAATATAAGATAAAAAGGAAAACTATTAGCAGTCAAATCGGGAGTTTTTTATATATATTATGCAGAAACTATTTTATAGTTTCAGATAAAACTAAGTGTAAGTTCAAATTATGAATAATATATATTTTTATATATTGGAATAATATATAAAATTAAAATTTATAAAATAGAATTCCTCTAAGGTTATTATTAAAATTATTGTAGAAATTTATATAACTTCACATTGATAAAACTATTAATTACGCCTAACTTTTAGATACTTCTTAATTCAATGCCAGGCGCAAGAACAAATAATGATTTTAATTTCCCAAAACTTTTCATTAATGATTTAATATTAAAACAGAACTTAAAATATACACAACATAACTTATTTACGTGAATTATGAGAATGTAGAGCACATTTATTAATATTTCATTGTCCGGTATATTCTCTTGACAATTAGGCACTATTTTTCTTCATAAAAACGTGAATTATTATAATTTATTTAAACAGCAAGGACTTTTGCCTGCAATATCATTAATGATATTTTGTTAAAGGGAAAAATTGATATATTCATTTTGGAAAACCTTTTTTTTTTTTTTTTGTTTATATGAAAAAAAGAAAAGTAAATTTCAAGCATGTTAAAATAAACAGAATTTTTAAAAGTAGACCAGGTGCACTTCGTCATATCATGCATTACAAAACAAAAAACAAGATCTGGTTTTTTTTTTTGCTGCAATGTGTTGCTTAACACTAAGTATTCTCGTACATTAATAAGGGGGAAAGACATTACCAAAAATACTTAATAAGCAACAATTGGTTTTTTTTTTTTGGTTTTCTTTCTCCTGGCAGGATCATTTTGATCTGAAAGCGCAAATCATCAGATGAGCAAAAAAAAAATAATAATAATTTTTTATATTAAATTTAAGGAACGGAACAGATGTAAAATTTAGAAAAAATATATATAGCACTCAATTAATGAGAATGAAAATATTGTTTACGATCAGACCGATTGTTGAATATTATTTATTTTACTGATTGATTGTCACTTATTGTTCATTAGAAAACATTATATGCAAAATTATCCGCAAAAATATAGTAGCATTACAGATCGTTTTTCAGATATTTATAGATAATTTTAAATGTATGAAGTTGAGCTTTTCAGAAACTTATTACTTATTAGTTTTTGATAAATCAGTAACATGCACATTGCCAATGCCAATATAATTGGTACAGTTAGTATAACGAAATTTCATTTTCAAATCAAGATAAATAACTACTTAGTTGAATTTGAATAGCACTTACGATGCTTCGTTATTTTCAATCATTGATCTTTCCTTCCACTCACTTCAAATCATATCTTAATTGACTACTTACTAAAAATAATATTAAAATAAATAAATTTTATATATAAATAAAGGCAAAAAATTTAATTTCATATTAAATTAAAAAAACAAAAAATTTAATTCTGAACAACTTTTGAAACAATAATGATTATATCCCAATGGGTTCGAAATAAGATCTGAATTACTTTATTATTTTGATAAGATTTTAAATGAAATGTCCGTAAGTCCTTCACAAAACAAAATTTAAAAGTTACAAAAAAAAAAAAAAAAAAAACCCCTTTAAGAATTTTCTTCTTTCCTCTCAAAACTTGTAAAGTTTTTTCAAAAAAAAATTCTCTCTCTTTTTTCAATCTTGGTAGTTATGTTTTTATGTTATATTATTCGAAAATAAAAAGAAAATTAAAAACAAGGATAAACAAAAAGAAAAAAAATATTAAATTACATCAAAAAAAAAACTTTTTACATATATCTCTGAATTGTAACAGTTGTTTTAGTTGTAAAAATAAAAAAATTCTACAAAATAATGTAAAATTGTAATAATTTTTGAAAATGTTTCTAAAGGTACCATATTACATACTATACACTAACAACAAAATTTTCATACTACACTATACACATATAGTCTCTGTCTACTAAACGAATTTAAAAACAAAAACAAAAAAAAAAAATAGAAAGGAATTATATGTGATGTGTGTAAAAATAAAACATAGAAAAAAAACTATTCAGGACGAAAACACATTCATCAAAAGGGATGCTGTCAAAAAAAAAAAAAAAAACAGCATACATATAGGAAAAAAAAAAAGAAATTATTTAATGGTGGTGAATTTTAATATATAAATGTGTTTTCAGCTTGTTAGTTAGCTAAAATTAATTGATAAGGGTTTTTGTTTGAAATATATTTTGGTGTTTGTTGTTGTTTTTTTTTTTTTTTGTTATTATTATTTTGTGTGTTGAAATTGAGGCAGGCAGGATAATTATGGGTTCATCTGTTTTTTTATTTTTTTTTTATTTTATCCTTGTTATAATATGTTTCATCCTTTATGCAAATATTACATTAAAATGAATAATTTAAAATTAAATATAATATTTTATTAATGAATTATGCAGTGATTCCTTTTTTTTTTCCACATTATTTTCATAATTTTTTACTTTTTTGTTTTATATATACATACAAGGGGAATTTAAAATGTTTTCGTATGCAAATTAAAAGATGAAACATTGTAATTTTGTTTTTTTTTTTTATTTATTTATTTTCTATAATAATAATAATGTACAGGCTAAAATGTTTGTGATAAAATCAAAAAAACTTGGAATATTTTGAATATGAGACTTTAAGGCCATCCTATACTCTATTCGTATCCTACATTTTACATATTCGCACTCTATTTGCAATGTCCGGTTTTTGTTATAATGTGAAAGCCTTGATTATATACATTTTTAATTAATCATAAAATTTTCCCATAATTATAAACTACACATTCTTACGAATAACAGGAGAATTTCCAACCTCTATGGATACAATGCAAAAAAAAATATTTTAGATTGATTGAAAAAAATTGTTTGTTTTTTTACAAAATCTTTATTTCCTCAATTTCAATGCTAATAAATCACAAATTATTTTTTTTTTTAATGTATATAAAATCAAATAAAAAAAAAAATTGATTGGTTTTACCATTAAAGTAAACTTTCTATCAAATCTACAAATAAACATAATTTATGTACATTTGTATACATATATAATATACTCGTAAAATATTTGAACATCTGTCACTATCGCAACATTTCATTTTCATCATCATCATCATCATCTCTTTCACTGTTGTACAAAAGTATATAAAATTTAATTCTTTTTTATTATTATTATTATTATTATTATTGTTTTGAAATTACACACCTTTTTCAAATAATTGTAAAAATTCATTTGCAATAAAATTTTTAATGTAGATAATTGAACTTTTGTTGTCTATCAACGATATAATTTCATTACACACAGAAAAATTTTTTTTTTTTTTTAACAGTTTTATAACATTTATGTATAGTGTGTAAATTAGTAAAATTAACCCCACCGTATATAGTTATTTGAAGAGAAAAATATAGAGCTTTCCTAAACATATGTGAACATAATCGTATATGTGTTTATTGGAAAAAATTTCTATAACTGATCATATAGTAGTTAAAACTAAGGAATAATACTGTTAAGGCTAAGGATTTTAATAAATTTTTTTCTTTATTTAAATACTTACCTTTATACTATTTCAAGTCAATGAACAGTTAAAATAGATCTGATCGAGTTGAACTAAAATGAATATAAAATAAACTACTGATGAAGAAAAACTAATTAAAATTTTCCTTAAATCTGTACTTGTCAAATAAATATTTTACAAATTATCCTAATATTGTACAAGGAATTTTCAGAAAAAAAAAATTCAAATAAAATAAGAGACCAAAGAGTATAATTAAAATTGTCAATAATTTAACACCCATCTATTCAATCATCAGTTTTATTGCTTTTAATGTCATTTATAGTTATATATAGTACCTAAATACATTTAGATATTTGAAACAATTTTCATTGAAATAGAAAACTTAAATTTAACAACATACATATACAACATATAAACAATTATACATATAATATCATTATTCTTTTGTGAAGATGAAAATTACACTTTTATATTTGGTTAAATTATTTTATTTTGTTTTTATATACTTAAAAATATTCCCAATATATCTAAAAATTTGAGTAAAAATCAACAGACATAGATTTAAAAAAAAAAAAATTATAAAGGACCTTTAGAATAGAAGAATCTATTATTTATATGTATCGTATACTGCTTGTAAAAGAAAATTCTAAACTTATAAAAAAAAAAGAAAAGATTTTCCCCCAAAATTTTATATATTTTATTGTAGGTAGGTAAGGTATAAATTTTAAACATACAAATTTTTCTTTTAAATTAAAGCGAATAATAAATATGTATATAAAATAACATGAAAAATATATAATATAAAATACTTGTTGCTTTTATATTTTTATTTCATTTTTATTCTCATTAGGGTGTACTAATTCTTTATATTTTTAGAATTTGTTTATTTGTTTATTGTACACACACTTTTCTCTATACAAGGTATATTATAAAAGTAATTGTACATAATTGTGTTTTCATTATAAATTCTAAAATAAATATTATATGTCTACATAATATTATATATATAAACATTATATTTGTATATCTGCAAAAATGTACATTGATAAAAAATAATTCTACAATATTTTTTTGATTTATTTTTACTTTAGAATTGAAGTCAAGACACATTTTTAGTATGTACTTAAAATATTTTTTTTTGTTAATTTATGCTCTTATAATTTTTTTCCAATAAGAATAACCACATTCTTGGAAAACATGGAAATTTGCTTTCAAATCAATCATAACAATAAGTAAATTTTATTAACAGTATAAATAACTATTCTTATTAGTTGGACTTAGGCCGAACTTCAAATCACATTTTAATTGATTTTAGATATATAGAAATTAAGGACTAAAAATAAAATTAAAATAAATAAAAATTCTGCAAACAAATTTTTGAATTGTATCCAAATGGGTTAGAAATCAGATCTGAATTTTTTGATTTTTTGGTTCTATGTTATGTTATGTTATATGTCCAACTATTTTAACTCCTCTTTTCATTTCATTTCTGGTGGGAATTATGTGACATCCCACAAAACTCTATCATAAAAGTGGGAATTATGCCACAAATTAAAAGTGGGAATTACGTCTTAAAGAAAAGACGGGAACTACATAAAAATGACAACACTTCCACAATTTATATTAAACAATAAGTTTTAAATATTTTAATTTCAATTTTTCAATTTTACCTGCGGGGCTTCAAGAAACTAAAACCCCTTTTTTGCAACTTATCCTATAGCTACGCGTATAAAGATCTTTTTGTGCGTCCCTGAGGGTTTCATAAATTAAAACCTTCTTTTTCGTAATGAACCTACGGCCACATAAAATCTTTTCGAATAAATTGGCAATTATGTCATTTTTTACACAGAACTTAAACGGGAATTGTGCCAAATTCTTGAGATATGACATTATGACAGAACTCCCATAAGAGTTTAAACGAAATAATAAGAGTTTAAACGAAATGACAATCAAATTACAAAATTACAAAAAATCTCTAAGTAAGCTGAAGTTATATTATAAATCTCTTTCAAAATTAACAAAACTTGTTGGATTTTAAAATTTTAAACTTTTGATCAATTAGAATTTAACGATAAATCTTCATTCAAAAAGTTTGTAATAAAAAAAGTAAAAATACAAAAGAAAAAGAATATTATGTGCCTATCTAATCTCAATAATTCTAATGAACATGATAAAATGTCAAATTTATCACCCAAAAAGAGGAAAGTGAAATAAAATAAAAGAAATTTATTATATTTAGTTTTGCAAGCAATTTTTAACTAAAACGAAGGTAAAACTCTCCTCATATTGTTGTTACTATATACTCTAAACATATTCTTAATAAAAAAAAACAAATTGTTAAGTGCAACATGATTTGTTGCAAGTTTTTATGCATACATTTAATGAATAAATACAACAATGATAAATACTTATTTTTATTTACGTTATTTTTTATTATAATATTTGAAATAAAGATATAGAAACCAAGTTTATCGTAAATAGGTACACACCGGTGACCATAATTTTCCATTTTAAAAATGAAGACAAGAAAGATATTTTTTTTAATATTCAAATTCGCCATTATTTAAGTTTAAGTCTTTAAATTATTTAACTTCTACTTTGTATGTTAATTTGAATGAAAATAGAAAAAGGCTATTTAGACACAGTTATCTTGACGTTTTTCCTTCAGGTTTTTATATAATAAAAATGTCCTTTAATTAAAATAATAACGTTAAGTCACCAAGAAAATAAATTTTAATGCATTTTAGTGCATATAAAAAAATTAATAATTTCTAATCTATAAGACGTTAAGTTAATAATACATAATTTCAGAATTATAACTTTACTTTTTCTGCAATCTTAATAATTAATTCTTACCAAATAGAATATAGATAAAACCCCTTCGATTTCGGTTAAGTTAAATTAAAGTTCATATTTTAATAATAAATTTATAGAACTAATATGTTCAAGTATCTTCAAAAATAAAATAAAATCAACATAATCATGTAGTATTATATATTATATATATACATAAACATAAATATGCGAGTGTTTCAAACAATAAAACTAAAATTAAAATATAAATAATGAAGCAATTAAAAATAGACCAAGTCTACGGAATTGAGTACTTATTTTACGCACACCTACGCTTTTAATCATTATAGAAATGTCTTTTTCTTTTAATAAAACTTCGACATTTATAATATATACAACGCATTATATACAATTTATACACAAAGATTACAATTTACAAAAAAGTTTAATATTTTAAAACTAAGTATATAGTAAAGTACTGTGCTAGGTTTATTTAGAACTCCTTTAAGGAGTTCTGTATTCATTGAAAAATTAAAATTAAATATATAGTTTATAGAAGTCTTAAAAACTTATACACAAATTTCTTATACTTATAAAATAATTTATTAAAAGAAAATTAATTTACTTATATAATTTTAAATACAAACCTGATTTGATTATTTTCAAATAAAAATTAAATTATTGTAGATATACCCTGAAATAAAAATTTTATAAAATATCAAATCAGTTAAAGAAAAAGGTTTTTTTTAATATATATACATATATATATATACAATATTATATGTATATAAATTTTAAAATTTATGCCAAAAGGATCTTAGATTGTGCAATATAAAACTGGTTGGTAAGACATATTATTATATTCTTGTAAATCTACAATAAAAATTTATAATTATTATATTTTTTTTTTCCTGGATTTAAATAAAGATAATGTATATTATATAAAACAAAATATATATATTATGTATATATAATATACATGGGTACAATATTAAGAGTTGGGATTTTCTAATGGAAATTCATCATGAATGCAAGAGTCTATAAAAAAAATAAAAGTTGTATTGTGTTGTACCCTAAGGATATGAGAAAGTTTTTTTTTTGTTTATTTCAAATGTCTGAGTATACAAGGATAAGAAATTGTTATGTTGCTTTTGTAGAATCAGCATAGCGGAACAAAACTGTTTTTGTGGACAAATTTTACTCAAAATTCTATATAAAATATATTGTGTATAGTATATATATATATATATTGTGATAAGGAGTCAAGTTCAAATGAATTTCGTTCTGTTTTATAAAAATTCATTATATGTATTAAAAAAAAAAAAATTTTAAAAGCTAGAGAGTTTATACTTTTTAAATAAATCCGCTTGCTTGTAGACTTATGATATTATTTTTAAGTCTGTTAAACTGTATAAACTGTCAATTTAATTACAGATATTTATTGAGCCTTGTTTGAAATGGTAGAAAATTTAGAAACATTTAAGATTTATAAAAGTTGTAAAGTAACTTTTGAATGATTAAATAGGTAGAATCACATTTTTGACCCATATTTCAATAATTTTGCGAAAAAATTTAACTAATAGAAAACAAAAAACTTTTAATTTTCCTTATCCAAGGAAGTACAATGTATAGAGATAGTTTTAAATGAATTATTATTACTAAAGCATGAAACGGAACATAAACTTAATTCATTTGCATGAAAATTGATATTATGCAGGACATATATGTATATATATTTATATTTGGTAACAATGTTTCTTAAAAAAAAAACAATACAAGCAACGAAATCAAAACTATAAAAAAAAAATTTACCAAAAAACAAAAAATAACGTTTAATTTTAATTTAAGTTTCAGAATCTTAAATTCTGGTGTAAATGTTATCTATATATTTAAATAGTACTCGATATTAAGAAATTGAACAGCCTGAAAATTAATTCTATATAAATTACTTATTTTTAAACAAATTGAGCATATTTTATTTTTGACAAACTGAACTAAAAAATTTAACATTATGTAACGTTAATGTTAAAAGATAAAACTTTTTTTCTCAACTTAAGTTTTCGCCACACATTTCCGCTTTAATATTTTTTTCTCATTTTTTTTTTTTTTTTTCTTTTTTAAATCGCGAAATCCTTCACAAAAGTGATACTTTAACAAAACACAAGATCAAAAATATGAAATATGCAATGCATCTGTTGTTCATAAAAAGTATAAAATTATTGTCTGTTCGCGCGAAAAAAATAATATTCACAATGGTGCTGGTGTCTAAAAAAGAAAAAAATAAATAAAAAAAAAAAGAAAGGATTTTCTGTTAACATCCTTTTCCTTTCTCTAAATCTTTTAACCAAAACAACAACAACCAAAAAAAACTAAATTCCAACGATTCCCATTAAGGCAAATAAAGAAGCTAGAAAAATTCCACAAAACATGAGGCAATAAATAATTAAAATTCAAACAATCTCTATATACATATTTTCTCTATATATATTTTATTATGATTACACTGAGCTATACATTCAAAATTCAATATTCTTTCAAAATAAAAAGTGGATAAGGAACGAATTTTTAAATTTTGAAAATATTAAGTATGTATGTGTATTAAAAAAGGTTCTAGAATTCTAAAAAAAAAATATATATATAGATAACCACCACAGATAATGATTATTTTCCTATTTTTAGTTTTTCTTTCCAAGTCCTTAAATTGACAACAAAATATGCTTTTGAATTAAGTAAATGATGGTCTTCTTAATTATTCTACTTATATTTTACAAGAATTATTGACCATATTATTATACTATTTACAAGTTTAAGTTATTGTAGGTACACAGTCGAATTTTGACTATTTACACACTTATGTCTGCCACAAATTCGAATTCATCTATTCCTATTTTTGAGCTCCAAAACTTATATTCAAGTAAATTACAACAATCCTATATTCGAAAAATTCAAATATCTTTAGTGAATTGATGCACATTGAATACAATGTACTCAACTCTTATACAACTTAAATGAAAAGTTCTATGAACTTTTAAATTTTTGATTTCCTTTTGGGAAATGCCCATTGTGTTTACATTCTTTTCATTTTGCACATAATAATAATAATAATAATAAAGTAAATATTACACATTTTGTAACAATCTGATGGCACCAGCAAAAAAAAAAAGAAAAAAAAAAGAAGCAAATGACGGAACGCGCATCCTTTTTAATTAAAAGTAAAAAAAAAATATAATAAATTTTTTTTTAATATTAAGAAAAAAAAAAAAAAATTACGCAACAAACATGTTCCCCAGTGCACTCACTTTAAAAAATATCAAATTACCTTTACCTCATCGAGACAAAATAATAATAATAACAAGAAACATTCTTTAGAATCGAAGCATGCATACATAATTCACTTTATAATCATAACTTACATACAAAAATGTTATTTCCTTTTATTTTTTTTTTCATTTACTCAACAACTTTATGTGTTCATTTTATTTCACTAATGATTAAAAAAGAATTTGCTTAAAAATTTTACCTTAATTAGTTAGTCTCACGGTCTTCATAGTGCACTATATATTTTGTACTATATATGTAATCTGCAGCAATATTATAATTTCCACTCAAAATACAGCAAAAATAAAATCATATTTATAATTAAATTTCCGAAAAAAAACCAAAATGGCAAACAAGATATTTAAAATGGATCCCGTGATTGGACAGGACTAGGTTCGAAGAATTTCTGTACTAATTGCTTCCAACTATATATAACTTGACTTAACTTTCACAAGCCCATTAAAGAAAACCGACTTCCTTTTTTTTCAACTTATACACACATGTTCGTGACAAGCACTCACTTTTTCCACAACAACAAGAAGAAAACACTTTCTCGACAATAAAAATTTATTTATTTTTTTTATTTATTTTTTTTGAAAAAGTGTAAAAGAAATTATATTCATCACTCATTGAAGAAATTAACAAAAAAAAAAATAAGGCAAAAACATATATTCCTTTTTTAACATTATTTTTTAATTCTGTAGTGTGTTGCATAACTCTTGAAAAATTAACAAAAAATCACATAAATATACACAACATTCAATGAGTGATACACGGACGGATATGGAATAAAAGAAATTTTCTTAAAAAAATAATAAAAGGTGAAAAACTGCAAGGTACAAGTATTCAATTTTATCTTCCATTTTTTTTTTTTTTTGTATGTTTCAATATCCTTATACGACAACTTCACAGAGACAAAAAAAAAAAAATAAAATGAAAATGAAAATAAGGATAAAAAGGGAAAAAAATGTTTGAAACTTTTGTGACAATGCATGAGTTTCCTTTATATTTGCATGCTTCAGTTTATCTGAATTTTTTTGTGCTATGTTTTTTTTTTTTATTATTCTTTCTGATGTTGCGAATACTTGTTTCACCTTGAGTGATATGATTTCATCCAAAATTTTTATTTAAAATTCATAACTGTGGC
>CAXFZM010000271.1:0-15751 GCA_964007475.1 Hybos culiciformis
CAACACTGCACCAGCACAGCAACACTGATTTTGTCATATTCATTCCAAACACAATGATAGGAACAAGTAAACACAGATTGAACATTCGAGTATTGGTAGTGCCAGGAGGGAGAGGTTGGTTGGTTGGTTGTGCAGATGACAGACGCTTGGAGGTGCTTCACTTCAAGGTGGGCGACAAGTGAGGAGTGTGTGAAGTGAACCGAGCCATTTACCCATTCCACCTGACATACAAGGCAAACAAATGAGGGGGAGTGTTAGCGATGCCGGATATGCGCGCCGCATTCACTCGCACCATCCATCCATTGATCACAAGAATTCCATGTATTCGATGCAGATGCAGAAGGAGAGAGAGAGAAAGCAAATGCTCATTCAATCTGCCCATTTAGTGCTCGCCTTGATGACAACGGTGCCAATCGATCGCGGAGGTCGGTTGTTTTCGATTTTCTTTCATTTTTTCTTTCCTTTCTTCTTGTTTTCCATATTTTGTTGTCTATATTGTTGTTCATTTGCTTGATCACAAAAGTAGAGTGATTGTGTGATTGTGTTCGTATATAATCACTTCATCCGTCATGAATTTGTTCTTTTCAGCTTGACAATGTCGAATCACTCGAATCACTCTATTTGACCAATCAACCACAACATTCGTGCTGACTTGACCATATTACTTCCAACACACGTACACACGCGCACACAAACGGTGTCGTCTTTTTTTTTGCAGGCTGGTAGAAGAAAACTCCGCGTGATTCGAGTTTTTGTTTGGCTCACGCCATTTGAAGTGATGGAGTGGATGGTGACTGTTGACAATGGTGGAACCAACATCACCGAGACTGTACTGAATTTGAGTAGCAAGGTAGGACCGAACTAGGTACGTACTGTGTGTGTGAGTCCAACACTCATCACCATTTTTGTTCCATTTGCTCATTGACGATTGTAGTGTGAAGAAGTGAATTATTTGCCCAGTTATGAATTGCAGTGTCGATTCGTTCGTATGGTGACCGATTGTGCAGATGATGATTCTCTTTTCAATTATCTTCAATTCGTTTACTGCCAGTTGAATTCTCGTGTGATGGGCAGTGTGATTCTGCTGAGTTGGCTTCTCTTCTTGTTTGTGGCCATTGGTGTGACAGCCGATGAATTCTTGTGTCCACTGTTGATCACGATCGCCAAATCATTGGGAATGAGTGACAACATTGCTGGTGTCACATTCCTTGCATTGGGTAATGGTGCACCAGATATATTCTCGTCCATGATCGGTATTGGCGAGCACGATTCCAGTTTGGTGATTGGAGAATTGTTCGGTGGTGGGATATTCATTACAACCATGGTGGTGGGATCCATTCTTTATCAAAATGACTTTGTGTTGATGAAGAGACCTTTGCTTCGGGATATTGCATTCTATTTGATGACCACCACGTTGGTTTGGGCCATATTCGTCACTGGTCGTATTGTGTTGTGGAATTCATTGCTGTACATCGGGGTGTACTTGGTCTACGTTCTTGTGGTGGTGATTTCGGGTTACATTTACAAACGACAGCAGCAGCAACAGCAGCAACAAAACCACGACGAAGAGGGCACCACCACAGGCAGCGATGTTGAAAGTGTAAACAGTCGTTCAATGCCCAGTGTTGATTCAGGAACCCGAAAGTACAAAGTGACCAGATCGAATGCTGCTCGTTCGTTGGCGTCCAAACAACGAACAGATGATGATGAAGGTGTGGTGTTGAGAAGGATTAAATTCCGACAATACGGTATTAATCCATTGCATCAACGTCGCTTCACACTCTACAATCTGGGTGGAGATGAGCAGTGTAGTGCCAGTGCCAGTGTTTCTGGTAATGGCGCCATCAATTCCGCTCAACTTGCACGTTTGCGGAAGTTGGACGCATTAGATGCGAACAACAACAACAACAACAACAACGATAGTGATCGCAAAGGCAGTGTTGTTGATTACTCGCACAACAATGGTGATCGACGAATGACTCTTTCTGACCCTGGATTCGTCATGAACGAGTTAACACAAAAATCGCATAATTCACACGCGAATCGAACACGAATTGAGCAATCCAGTAGATTGCTGCATCGAGTAATGGAGTTCATTCGTGGCAAGAGTGATCGCGCGGTGGATGTCGGTGGTATTGGCCATACTAATGCTGCATTCGTGCACGAGGATGAAGTTGTGAATGCCAAACACTCCAATGGTAAGTGTAGAGAGAATGCTTGTTATCCAAATTGTCTTTCCACCACCTAATGTGCTTTTGCTTGATACGTACAAATGAAGAGAATGAAATGACGATGAACAATGCGGATACAAACATGAACAGTGAAGACGTGGGTGGTTGGTCATTCGGTACCAAATTCATCATGGATCTGGCTGATATTGAGCCGGAACAATTTGCAATGTCATCGTGGTTCTCACGTTCGATGACCATAGTGAAAGCTCCCGCTTACTTTCTGTTGACTATCACCGTACCAGTTGTGGATAGTGATGTACAAATGCGAGGCTGGTGTCGACCTCTGCTTCTACTTCAAGCACTGTGCTCGCCTCATATTTGCTTGATGCTCAGCGGAGTGACATTCTCCACTCCGTACTGGCATTTGTATGCAGGCGCCATTTCATTCGTGCTCATAGTGCTGATTCACTACACTAGTGTGGAGAATGAACCACCAGTGTACCATTTGCTCATTGCCTATGTCGGATTCGGCATCGCTGTCATTGTGGTGTACTCCATTGCCAGTGAAGTGGTGGACATTCTCACCACGTTCGGTGTCATGTTCAAAGTGAGCAAATTCATTCTAGGCTTGACGGTTCTCTCGTGGGGTAATTGCATTGGTGATTTCATATCCAACAATTCCATGGCCAGAAATGGATTTCCTCGTATGGCCATATCCGCGTGTTTTGGTGGACCAGTTCTCAGTAAGTTCACGTTTATAGTTGCACAGTCTGTAATCATTTAGGGTTTTGTTTTCGCTTTCTTCAGATATGCTGTTAGGTATCGGTATCCCATACACAGTGCTGTTCATTCGTAAAGATTTGAACAAAATTGAGCTTCATTACTCGACAATGATCACCATCATGTACGCGACCATCACAGCCAGTTTGGTGATCACCACATTGATGATGGCGGGTGTTACAAGATTCAAGTCCACACGAACTCATGGCATGCTGCTGTTTGCACTCTACGCTATGTTCATTGTTGCGTGCATTCTTGTTGAGATGAACGTGTTATGAGATGACGATGGTGATGGCAATGATGATGGTGGTGATGATGATGGTGGTGGTGATGATGATGATGGCGGTGATATGAGCCATTTGAGATGATAAGCGTGACTTGGTCATACATTTCGCGATGAGACAATCAAACGACGGCCACTGCTTCGGGTACGGTGTTACTTTGTCCACTCTCACCATCGCCACTACTGCTGTTCACCAGTTTCTGGTCAATCGTTTTGCCAATGATCATCATCAATCCAACCACAGCGAATATGGCTGCCATGATACAGGCGTAATTGACAAACTGCACTTCCGATGATCGCGTACCAATGAACAGAATGAAGAGAATCAACGTGACCAGAACCAGTACCAAACCAGCCAAACACTGGGTGATCAGTAGCTTACGTCGGCGTTCATTCGCAAACGCTCTTTCTTGTTGCTCAATATCATGAATGTAATTGGTGATTGATTGAGATGGTCGGTGAAGTGATGAGACATTGGACATTGGTGGTAGTGTGACCATCGAATGACGTTTGGCTTGATTCATCAACGAATGCGGATGCTGATGATGACCAGGCACCGAGAGAAGTACTGATTGACGTCGGAATTCATCGAGGAATGCACGGTCGAATGGATTCATTCGTGCGCTCAATGCACGATTATTCGCCGCGTTACACTCACTTGCAATCGAACCAATTAATGCCATGTTCAATTCTTGATTCCAAAGATTAGCTAGAGAGCAGATCGGTGTGTGTGTGGTGCTTGGTGATCGATGAACGTTTGATGAGTGCGATACTCTGCGTGATATCAAACTCTCGACACAATCCACTTGAGATTCTTTTGTTCTGCCAATGTTAAAAAAAGAGAGAAGAGGAAATTTTGGCGGAAGAACAAAGAAGCCGTGAATGGATTGGTTGATTCTGTGTTCACTTGCTTCTTCCCCTTTTTGCGTTGGTAGTGTAAACAGCAGCTTGAATGTGTGTTTATGAAGTGATTCATTCACTCGAGCGGGTGCACGTTTTCATTCGAATCATGTGAACCGAAAGAGCACATATCTCTTCTTGTTCTTCATCGTCGTCGTCGTCTACGTCGTCGTCGGCCTTTTCTGTTTACAATATATACACACGAACAGAACATGAAACGTAAAAAGCGATGAAAAATAACGATGGCAATTACGTGCTAATGGAAATGAGAAGCGCGAGGAAGAATAATAAAAAAGAAACAAAATCGGGAGACATTGGGGGAATTGGCGTGTTAGTGTGTGTGTGTGTGTGACAATTCGGTGTTTGGAGGACAGCTTCATTTCACTACATCTACTTGTCAGTTATAGCTAACACACCAACTGCATGACACTGTAAGCGATGCGAAATTGTTTCCATTTACTTGCCTTTTATCTTGCCTTCTTCTTGGTATTCTTTCATTGTCGTCTTCTGTTCTCTTCGTCTTCTTCTCTTTCTTCTTGCACGATGTTTGTTCGGTGTACTTCTTTCATCTCAACTCGTTCGTTTGATTGCACCATACGCGGCGACATACGCACATACGCGAAACAGAAGGCAAAACACGGAATTGAGAATGAAGAATGTAAACAGAATGTGTTGATAGAAGTATGAATATTGGTAATAACCGAATGAAGAGGGCAAAGTTGGTTGAACACTTGCATGAACAAACAATTGCACACACACACACAAGCACGCGCATATGGGTGATTGCACTGTGATCTGCTCATCGCCAACTCAGGCAATCGAATGAAACAGGACACTTCCTTACAAGCAGAAAAACACACACACACACCGCATACCGCACAGTTCAAACTTATATACACCACACACAATCAAATTTAAGCACTGCACCAATCGACTATTTCCACACAATTAAATTACCGCGCAAACCACTTTTGGGTGGAAATAGTTGCTTTTATTATTATTATTATTTTATTCACTTGGGCAGAATTTCGTTGTACAATGACAGTTGCGCGTCGCGATGCTCGACATCAGCATCACCAAACATTGTGAGTATGTGTGAGTCCGTTCCTACCAAATCTGAATCACCAGTTCCATTGGATTTGTGGTAAGTATTGATTTCTGCATTTATCTTCATATTCTAATGTTTGCTATTTTTCTAGCTTTTTGAATTTGTGGCGTATCTCGCAAATAGTGACGTGACTCGAACGCAAACATGGTGTTGGCCGATTTGGGACGTAAAATAACCACAGCGTTACGTTCGCTGAGAAATGCTACCATCATCAATCAAGAAGTGCTTGATGCATTGTTGAAAGAAATATGCTCGGCACTGATCGAATCAGATGTAAACATCCGATTGGTCAAGCAATTACGAGAGAATGTTCGTTCAGTGATCGATTTCGACGAGATGGCTGCTGGTTTGAACAAACGTCGTATGATCAGGATGACTGTGTATCAAGAATTGTGCAAACTTATCGATCCTGGAGTGAAAGCATGGCAACCAGTGAAAGGTCAAACGAATATGCTGATGTTTGTCGGTCTACAAGGTATTGGTAAAACAACAACAGTCACTAAGATGGCCTATTATTATATGCGAAAAGGATGGCGTTGTGCACTGGTGTGTGCGGATACATTCCGTGCTGGTGCATTCAATCAATTGAAACAGAACGCTACCATGTCACGAATTCCATTCTACGGTTCGTACACTGAATCCGATCCAGTGGTCATAGCCACCGAAGGTGTGGAGAAATTCACCAATGAAAACTTCGACATAATCATTGTGGACACCAGTGGTCGTCACAAACAAGAGAGTTCGCTGTTCGAAGAGATGTTGGCCATTTCCACTGCTGTGCAGCCAGATTTGATTGTCTACGTGATGGACGCATCTATTGGTTAAGCTTGTGAAGCGCAAGCACGTGCATTCAAAAGCAAAGTGGATGTTGGCGCTGTTATTGTGACCAAATTGGATGGTCACGCTAAAGGTGGTGGTGCACTGAGCGCTGTGGCTGCCACACAATCGCCAATCATATTCATCGGTACCGGCGAGCACATCAATGAATTCGAACAATTCAAAGCCAAACCATTCATATCGAAACTGTTGGGCATGGGTGACATTGAAGGTTTGATTGATAAAGTGAGCGAATTGAAATTGGACGATAATGAAAAATTGATTGATAAATTGAAACATGGCGAATTCACATTACGCCTCATGTACGAACAATTTACCAACATCATGAAAATGGGACCATTCAATCAAATTTTGAACATGATACCTGGTTTCGGTGCTACATTCTTTAATAGTACAAACGAAACCGAATCAATGGGCAAATTGAAACGTATGATGACCATTATGGATTCGATGAATGATAATGAATTAGATTCACGTGATGGATCGAAGGTATTTGCGAAACAACCTACAAGAATGATACGGGTGGCACGAGGCGCTGGTGTAACTCAAGCAGAAGTGAAAGAGTTACTTGGACAATCCACCAAATTCGCTGGTTTGGTGAAGAAAATGAGTGGCATTAAAGGATTGTTCAAGGGTGGCGATATGATGAACAATGTGAATCCAACACAAATGGCCGCGTTGACCCAGCGAATGGTGAGAATGATGGATCCAGGTACCCTGCATACAATGGGTGGCCCAAGTGCATTGCAGAATATGGTCAGGCAATTCCAAAATGCATCCAATTTACCTGGACGATTCGAATAAATGCTGATACGTACTTATCATGTTCTTTGCTTTTTTTTTTGCACATTCTGTTTGTCAAAATCATTTCGTTCTTTGTTTTATTACTCTTTTAATATTAAGCTGCGTCTTTTTGTTTTGTTTAATGTGATCATCTTACATTCACCGTTAGTTTGTCAGCGCATCGCATTCTGTTTTCGATACGCACACAAAACGAACATGTACCAGAAAACTATGATCTAAAGCGTAAAAAGAAACATAATAGTCAAATAGAAAGAATCACTTACTTGTTTGCAAATAGAATGAATTGGTAACGATTACTTGTGCAGAATGAAACAGTCCACTGAGCTGTTCACTGTCCGGCATTTATATGACGAATGACTTTATAAGTACAAAAATTACAAATTGTCTAATGTGTTGCATATAAATATGATATATTGTTGTGTGTTGTTCACAAGAAGTGTAAGAACAAATAAAGGCAAATAAATATAATAGATTTGATTCTTAGCTTGTTTGTGAGCTAAAGAGATATGCGGATAATATCCAAATAGATTTGATTAGAAAGTCAGCCAGAGAGTAGTAGAAGATCGGAGTATTATGAAACACACAAACTTAATGATTCGAATTGACACGCCAGAAATCATCAGTTTGGTGATTAGGAGAACAAAAAGTGCCCTGGTTCGCCCACGATGTATAAGGAGGCTGTACTGCCATTGGTTGGTGCGGATATTGTCGAAGTAGTGGTCGAGAAGGTGTGTGTGGCATGGAGAACCGAGTCTTCAATTCATCGGACAACATTGACCACTGCTGTGAGCCATACAACCGTTTGATGTTAATGTTGATCAGCAGGCGTAGTTTCTGCTCCATACCGTGCAACACATACTCGTTGGCCATTTCGTAGAGAACACAACACCAATCCAGCGTGAACATGTTGGTCTCGATATAGTTCAAACAATCATTTTTCAATTCCAATTCACCAAATCGTTCAGCGAACGCCAACAAACTCATCACACGTAATGGACTCAAGTTAGTGACACGACCATTGTACAAGTAATGCAAATAGAATTCAAAATCTTCTGGATCTATGTTATCCAGCACGATCATGTCACGTCCATTATTTGCATTAGACTTCAATTGATTGTTTAGAAAACCAGATCGTGAACAAATAGCAATACTGTGTGCACGGAAGATTCTGCCATGAACCGAGATCAGCACATCACAGTAATCGTCATCCAAGGCCAGACCAGGGACTGGACCGAAACGACGCGGCCAGATCATCTGGAACATTTGTCCATTAGCCAGTGTTGAATGTCGTCGTGTGAATGGTATGTACAGTTCTTCCAGTGAACGATACTCGCCAGGCACCCGAATAGGAGTGTGTTCGGTCATGAATGGCATATCATCCCAGTAGAATGGACGTTCATTGTGTGGTGTAGCCAATTCGAGCAACAAACGAACCACATTAGGTGTGCCCCAAACATAAACATCACCACCGTGAACACGAGCCAACGAGAAGTGCATATGATCCATCACGTCCAGTACCACCAATGGAATGTCGGTTTGTGGATCAATCAAACGAATGTGATTCGGTTGGCGGTCCACCACTTCCTCCTTTTCATGATCATCATTCAAACTCAATTGACTAAGCTCGAGTAGAGTGTCAGCATCAGAATTGGTGTTCAACCCAGTCAATCGGTTGATGGTTTCGTCGGTGGTTCGTTTGCCCATATCGATGATGCCCATACCATTGCCAAGCGCCACAACAGAATGTGACGGTGACGTAGCAATGTCCATCACAACTGGTTCGGGGTAAATCATCACTGGCTGAGAATGATATTCACTGCTGACGTATGGGCCTAATTGTCCCAATGCATTACAGCCCCAACCACAGACAGTGCCATCACTTCGTAGTGCAAGCATGTGTCGATCACCAGCGCTTATTTTGATTATTCCAGTCAGTCCTGCCATCACCTCGAAACGAAGAGCATTGGGATAAACGTTCACACGGTATACCAAGCCACTTTTACCCAACACATACTGCTCATTGAGTCCGTAGACAGCCACAATAGAAACAAATGGTTCGGTGTTCAAATCGAGCGATGTGAGCAGTGTATGCTTGAATTCGTCATCGGTCATTCGAATGTTCACATACTGACCGATGTTGATGGGAATGCAAAACAGTTGATGATTGGTGGTGAGCACTGTCAACGAATTGGGCATCTCGAACACCTGACGAACAGGCATGTGACGAAATTCCACCAATTCAACTGAATCGTATCCAGGCAGACCCATGAACGGATACGGATGTTGATAAGCTCGAATTGGTTGATTGTTCATATTACGATGCAGTAAACTAATCGAATACGGTGTTGGTGTTGATACACGACGACCATTACGATACAAGTAGAACAGACGATAATCCAGTGTGTTCACAAATGCATCACCAACAGGAGTGATGGAAACTTGCGAAATACGAGATGTGAAATCATGAGGCAAACGTGAGAATATCGACCACAATGTCGATAGCGTTGAAGTTGTCAAACGCAATGGTGGTGGTGGAGTTTTCGGTTGACTTGGCAACGGAATGAATGACGACACTGTTGTAGTCAGCGGTGGTGCCGGTTGTGCCGGTGGTGGTGATGATGATTGTAAAGATGTTTGTTGTGGCGTCGAATAAGCTTCAGTTTCTTCGCTGTCATTCGCGACTGGAGCACGTGGCGTTTCGATTTCATCATTACCATTTTCGTTCAAACTGCCCACCCCACTTGAATCCGACCCGGTGGACATATTCTTGTAGCTAAATTCAATTATAAACCAAAAATTCAAATTTAATTAGAGCAACAAGAATCAAAAAGTTTCAAATATGAGAAAGTATAAAATGACAAACATTTGCTTCTTTGTAGAAAATGTAGAAAAGTCAAGTGAAGTAGCACGAAATGGAGAAATGGAAAATGTGTCGCACGTTCGAGGCGAAATTCGTTCTGTGCAACAAGCATGTGAAACCCACAATCTTATCCTCGCACACTGATCGTCTATGAAATGTACGAGGTACGCGCCAAACAACAGTGTGAAGCTGAGAGAGAGAGGGAGAAAGTGGAAGGGGGTGAGAAGCACGCGGCAATGTGATGACAAGTGCACACACGCAACATGAGAGGAAGTGCAGTGCTCCTGCTGCCACCCACACTCTTCACTGTCGTTCACTCACTCAACTTGCACACACACACACACACTGTGCACGCATAGAAAATGTTCGATTCAACCAGACACGATTGTGGGGTCGAATGTGGAAATAACAATTACGTGGTTGTTGCCGGCTTGTTGGGCATATAAGAACACTGTCGTCATGTTCGATACTCGTGATCAATGCTGCCAATGTTCGATTACTTCGTCGCCCTCTTCTCACATCAACTACGTCTTCATCTCAATCGAATTTGGCTGCTTGTTTTGGTTGTTCATAAGCGAAAATGTGGTTTTCACAAATGATCTCGTGGTTTCAACGTACACAACCAGCACACGAACACGATGACTTATTCGAATTGTGGAGTAATTCGGATGAAGGATTCGCCGAAGTTATTCTACGTGGAAATGAAGAACAATTTGAAACGATATTCAATCAATATGGAGACGTATTCACTCAACTGGAGTTACTACTCGAGCACTCGAAGTTCCGAATGAATTATCTACAATGTGGTGTGTTCAATTGCAATCTGGATTTACTGGATCGAATCGTGGAAATCTATCCCAACATCGATTTTGGGTGTGCTGGATCACGATACAACGCTCTACATTTTGCGTGCACTTTGGGCAATGGAAACAACGACAAGTTACGTGCAACTGCACGAATAGCTGCCATTCTACGTACATGCCGGTGGATAAACATCAACGAACAATCACCAGTGGATGGTGATACAGCAGTTCATATTGCTGTTCGACATTATAATCGATCAGCTGTGGAATTGCTTCTATCACTTGGTGCTGATGCAAATGTACTGAATGACGATGGTGAAACACCATTCGATTTGGCACGCGCTAGTGGTCAAGTAGAGGTTTGTGGTAAACTATCAACTTATTTGGATGGTCCTGAGCAACCACTTTCACGAATGGAGCGAGTGCAAGCACGATTTGTGGAGTACTCACTATGCCCTGATGTTCGTCTACGGTATTGGGCATGGGGTGTGGGAGCGTGTTCATCCGTCACTGTGCTCATGTGTTTTCCACTCTATCTCATACCGATCTTGCATTTGGAATACTCGAAAACCGACCACTTCTCGTCATTGTTCATTGCACTGGTGTACATCACTGTACTACTCTACGTGATCATCACTCAAATCGATCCTGGTTACGTGTCATGCGGCGATCACAACTACGTACACTACATCCGAGAAATCAAAGAACAGAAACCATATTCGACTGATTGGATATTTCCCGAAGATGAAGAACACAAGCTGAATCCTTGTCATCACTGCCGATTGATTCGTGGAGACAACAATATTCGTCATTGTAAACTATGCGATCGATGTGTTCGTGGACACGATCATCACTGCATCTTCATTGGCAATTGTGTTGGCGCTAACAATTATTCACTTTTCATTCTCATGCTTGTTCTCTTCGGTTTGATGGGCGTGTGGGGCTTCTACCTCAATCATACTCGTCTATGGCAAAAAGTGGAATCGACCAAATATCCATCGAATGCAGATTCACTCTCATGGTTTAAATTCTACGATAGTTCCAATCGATTTGGTGATCACTTTCTACTGGTGGCATTCGCGAGCCTGGTATTCGCCACTATTGGCATTGTTTTTACATTAATTATGATCACGTGCGGACTGAAACGATTTTAATCCACTCTTGGTGGGCCAGACAAATGCTTGATGACCAGCGGACGAACAAGCAGTGTGGCGAGAACTGCATTGCTCAATATTGATTGAGTGTCACCGATGGGCAACATTCGATCACCAACTACAATTGAATTCAAAAACGAATACGATTGCAAATTGTGTGCTGTACACCGATTAGTGTAGCGAACACACGACTCAATCACGGACATAGCCTCCACACCACATTGACGTCTATACTCATTCTTCCACTTATCACCTGTATCAAAGCTTTTGAATTGAATCTTATTAAAATCGGGCAACGTGCGTGTCCACTCGCCGTCTGGTTGACCAAGTGCGCTTACAACCAGTGCCAATTGCTCGATGTCAGTGTCGCCACGGAACAGTGGCCGGTGGATGAGCATCTCGGCCAGCACACATCCGTATGACCACACGTCCACATCGTCAGTGTACGAATTGGAACCATACAACAACTCGGGTGCTCGGTACCATCGAGTGCACACCTCGTGTGACAACAGCACTGGTGATTCATTGGAATCATCATTGTGCAGTGCTCGTGCTTGGCCAAAATCACAAAGTTGTAGAACACCTCGCCAATCGATCAGCATGTTGGATGGTTTCAGATCACGATGCATGATACGATGTCGATGCAAATGACACATTCCTTCCATGGCCATACGAGCGTACACCCGACACTGATCCGTGGTAAGATTGTGTTCATAGATCAGTGTGGTCAAATTGGTGGGCAAAAGTGGGAATATCAAATTCACCGATCGACCATGTACAATCACTTCGATCAATTCAATGATGTTGGCATGAGTTCGTAGTAATTCCAATGATTTGATCTCTCTCATCACCGACAGTGGTAGTGATCGATTGCGAATCACAATTCTCTTGATGGCCACCGATCGAGCATGTCGTGCATTCCGTTCAATGGCCCACAGCACTAGGCCGTGTGCCCCACCACCCAAGTGTCCTTTCACCTGGTACCGTTGCATTCTGGAATGTTTGTGCTTCTCACCAACTCCCTCTTGGTAGTCATGGTATCATCATGGATCGTGTCAGCAAGTATGTGCTCACCTGTCCACTAGATGTCAGTGTTTGTGTGTCACTCACAAACAACGTGCCTGTCTCGCGTGGTGTTAGCGAGAATGTGGCATGCACGTTGTTCACCATTCTCTGCACATTCACTCCGTTCACTGCACAGCGCGTAGTGTGTGGCGCATTGTGTCGCGCTACTTCTTCTTCTTCTCTATTCTACACCTCGCATTGCATCTGCATTGATGTGGTTATATAGAGGGAGAAGGAGAGGGAAGAAGGCGAGAGAGCGCGCGCTCGTACACTCTACATGGCTTGGTTGTTCACTTGATCGAGTCTCGTCATCGCCCGCACCGAATCACATGATTGCTGTAGAAGTACAAAGTTTCATACTCGAATCGAGCACAGTGTGTCACCCGAATATCAAACAAGAAGCACGAACCAACCATCACCACCATCACCATCAACACCGTCATTGTTGTTGTCGTCGTTGTCTCCCCTCTCTTTCTGGCTGTCTTTCGATGTTTTGGTTAATCTGATCAGTGTGCATGATGTTTGTAGAACGAACTTGATTCGATATCCGAACTAATTACACCAGATTCAATTACATCCAGACATTCGATACCGTGTTTCGGTGGGGACGTTTACACCATCAAGATTCGATAAGATAAGACGCGAAAGTGTGCCGTTTTTATCAACAAAACAGGAAGTTTGTTCATCCATTGTTGAACGGAAAAGTACTGTGGCACTGGTGTATTTTGGGTAATTACCAAACGTTCGAACATTCGGATTATTTAAACAGACGAACAACAGACGATTTGGTGGCAGAAACCATTTTCTCATATGTCAAACATGGACAAAGAGGTGAAGGTGAATGGTACGAATGGCGAGTGCGGTTCGCACATCGATCAATCCAAGTGGAGCAAAGCCACGGTGGTGTTGGGCGCTCAGTGGGGCGACGAAGGCAAAGGCAAGATTGTGGACATGCTTGCACCGCACATGGACATTGTTGGACGATGCCAGGTTTGTTACTTCTATGCTTTTCTAAACTGATTGTTGAGAACTTATTGACTTTTTTCTTGAATAGGGAGGAAACAATGCGGGACACACAGTGGTGGTGGATGGAATCGAGTACGACTTCCATCTACTGCCCAGTGGCATAATCAATTCCAATTGTGTGTCAGTGGTGGGCAATGGGGTTGTCATTCACGTGGCGCAGCTATTCGATGAGATTCGCAAGAATGAAGAGAAAGGATTGAAAGATTGGAAAAGTCGATTGATCATTTCGGATCGGGCTCATTTGGTGTTTGATTTCCATCAAGCAGTGGACGGACTGTTGGAAGATCAGAAAGGTGTGAATCAGTTGGGCACTACCAAGAAAGGAATTGGACCCACTTATTCAACGAAAGCATCCCGAACTGGCATTCGTATGGCCGAATTGCTTGGTGATTTTGATCATTTCGAAACTCTATTCCGAACACTGGCTACCAACTTCTCGAATCAGTTTCATAATTTGAAAGTTGACATTGATGCTGAATTGAAAAAGTATCGCGATTTTGCCGAGCAAATTCGTCCATGCATCACCGATACCATCTTGTTCTTGAACAATGCCATCCGACAGAACAAACGAATTCTGGTGGAAGGGGCGAACGCCACCATGCTCGACATTGATTTCGGTTTGTGTTCATCCTCACTTTTGCTCTTATATCTCTGTTTCTAATCTGGCATTATTTGTTGCAGGCACGTATCCGTTTGTTACTTCATCCAATTGCACTGCCGGTGGTGTGTGCACCGGATTGGGCATTCCACCCAAGTTCATTGGTGACGTGTTCGGTGTGGCTAAAGCGTACTGTACTCGTGTTGGCGATGGACCATTCCCCACTGAATTGCTTGACGATATTGGCAAACATCTACAACAAGTTGGCAAAGAAATTGGCGTCACTACCAAACGGGTACGTCGATGTGGTTGGATCGACACTGTGCTGTTGCGTTACTCGAACATGATCAATGGATATGCTGGGTATGTGTTCGCACTTTCATTCACAGCCTTGAATTGATCAATGTCTTTTGTTTGTTCTAGATTGGCATTAACCAAATTGGATGTATTGGATGATTTGAGCGAAATCAAAATCGGCGTTGCCTACACCATGAATGGCAAGGAGCTTCGTACTCCACCAGGCAACACATCGGAGTTGACGAATGTGCAAGTGAAATATGTGACGATGCCCGGGTGGAAGACATCCATATCGGCGTGTCGGAAGTTCGCCGATTTGCCCGTGCAAGCTCAACAATACGTTCGAACCGTGGAGAAGTATTCGGAGGTGCCGATCAAGTGGATAGGAGTTGGCCCGTCACGTGATTCGATTATTCAATTGTTCTAGCTTCTTTATTCGATTGTGATTTGATTCAATTACTGTGCACCAGCACCAACAATAAGCAGCAACCCACACCCAATGGACCGTTCCCGCTCGACACACTGAGCAAACACCGTATTCTTACTTTCTTCCTCTCAATTAGAAAAAAAAAATATTTTGCACTTTCATATTCTGCATTCTTTGCTCATGGTTATTGTTGCTTGCATCCTGTAATGAACGATTCGCTGCACACATGGATGGGTTCGTGTTCGTCACTGGCTCTCACCTATCCATTCACCAAGTTGGTGTTCCGGCAATCGCTCACTGGTTCTGGGATACGACCTGCGGTACTTCAACTACGCGTAGAAGGATTGTGGTTTCTGTACCGAGGCATGGGTCCTCCATTGGCCAAGCGATCGATGTTGTCGGCGATAGAGTGTGCCACAGTGTCACCCAGCGAACACCATTCACCACTGGCTCGTGCTCTCATCATTGGATCGATGAGTGGCATAAGTGACGCTCTGCTCACTCCATTCGAACGGATTCAAGTGATTCTGGAGGATGGCAAGTACAACCACCAGTACCGGAATCAGTGGCACGTACTGTATGAACTACGTCGATACGGACTACCCGAGTACTATCGAGCGTTCAGTGTGAATGTGGTC
>CAXFZM010000272.1:0-12374 GCA_964007475.1 Hybos culiciformis
TGAAAAGAAAACGTTTTTTTATATTACAGTTTTGATCAACGAAAAGGAAAGTTTGTTTGATTGAATTTTAGCCAAAGATATTTTGTTTGTTTGTTTGCCTACTCTTTTTTCTTCTTTTTCGTTTTTCGTCATCAAACTAACTATGTTCGTATACTTTTGCTCGATTGATTGTAGAAATAAGAGAATAAGAGTACAAGGAGTGAATGCATCAGTCCACATCAGTTTGTAATGAATGGAGTGTGATGAGTTGTTTGAATTGGAATAAGTGCCACCATTATAGAGACAAGTGGTTTGATTAAATATTGATGCACACGAAACTAACTCGTGTGTTTGCTCATCGTATGTTTGCTTGTCCATATTGATGTTCGTAGGCCATGGGCATGCTTGGTTTCATATTCACTTGGATTCGGTCATATGGTTCCAGTGGAATGGTACTCGTCTATTCTCATTCTAATTACGTTCACTCAGTTGTGACTTTCCACGATGGGCACATCAGTAGTTGGTGATATCTCTCGTGCTTGCATTTGTGTGTGCAAACATCGCGTGCATGCTTGCTACTTCTAACAAACACACTCGTGCACCATCCTCTCTCTTGTGGCTTGAAGTTGTGTCATCGAGTGTTCAATTAATCACGGACCCAAAAAAAGAAACACCGAGATGTTAATAGAGTAGTAGGAAATGGATGAGAGTTTAAATTGACTTGACTGTCTTTTGGTCGTTGAGTTCATTTAGTTTTTTTTCAAATGTTGTTTGCTTGTCGACACACTGGTCGAGGTGACATAGTGGCACGTTCGTGTTCACCATCTCAATTAGCATTTGTATTCATTTATATACTTTCTATTCATCTTCTTTTTCTTTCTTTTTTTGGTTGCTCGTGTCTTTGGGATTGTGTTCTCACTCTTCTTGATTAATTCTCTGTTTTGAACGAACAAGTCAGTAGCGCATCGTTTTCATTATTTAAAATTAATGTCCATGACTCGTGTCAGTTTTTGTTCAAAAGGGAGAAAAAGAGAATGAGAATGATAAGTGCGAACATGCGTACATAAAGTTGTGTTCACTCAATGAATCACTATGAATGAGTGAAACGACCATGGATGGTGTTGTGGTTATTCTTTTCGTTAATGTTTCAATTTAATTTAATTTCGAGAAAAAATATGATGACGCTAGTAGTGATGGTGGTGGTGTGGAAAGAGGAAGAGAAGATGACATCATTTGGACATGAAATGAAGAGAATAATGGGTAGAGCATTTGAAAGGGGGGGCAGTGTTTGCAAGTTCACTGATGGGACCAACAATAATGATGCTGGTGGTCCGTTTACTTTTCTATACTCTCTCAACTTGCTTGTTCGTTCTCAATTTCCGTTTGCTGTTTTCTTGTTGTGTTTAGCTGTTGTCATTTTTGTTTTCTTTTCTATTATATTGTTGGTTGTTTTTTTTTGATTCGAAGAATCGGGAATGTTTGCTTGGGTGTTTGTTTATTGCCAATGAATTCCACACAGACAGTTCTATTCAGTTGTGAACAACGACAACAACAACAACAACAGCACTAACAAATAAATTGTGAAACAAAAATCGAAACCAATCGACAATAAATTTGGACAAGAAATAACCCGAACTGAGTGGAGTGTTTTATTGATTGTGCATCATGGGCTGAAGTGTAGGGGGATATGCTGGCTGGTGTGCTACTTTGTTGTTCATTTCATGATAAGGACAACAAACAAATCTTGTTGAATGCATTCAAATTACACCACAAACAACGAAGATCACAACAACAACAAAGAAGAAAGAAAAAACGAACAAGTTACATGTGATAGTGTAGATTTATTTGCTAGACATTCAGACAAACCAACTAACTAAAAAACAACATCAAAAAATTTAATTAAAAAGTTTTTTTCAACTTTATACTATTAGTAAGTGAGTGAGTGAGTGGATAGATGGATGGAATAGAATTAGAAATAGAAATAGAAGTAGGGTGTCGTTTGTGAGCGCGGCAGTATTGGTGTTGCTCAACTCGATTTCGGTTAACACTGCTTCACTTGGTGATGATGATGATTGAGATTAATTGTTCAAGGGAGGTGAATGCTGGTCTCTCTTGCTTTCCCCCCATTCTCTGTTCACTTCACTGATTTCTATGTGCACAGATTTTTCTTCTTTTCTTTTTTTACAAATTGCGAACAGTTTTGTTACACTGTGCGAGTGTTATTATTTTGTTCGTTTTTGTTTTACTCTGCGTTTTTCTGTTCACATAACCGAGCAGATGAATGAACTAAAACAAGTGAAGATGGAAATAAAAGTAGAATTAATTTGAATTTTCTTAATTATCATTAGCGTTGCACATTTATGTTGCTTGACAAGAAAGAGAGAGAGAAAACACACACATAAAAAAGAACAAGAGAAACTCGAGTACTTGCTTTTTTTGTTCATGTTTGTTTGTCACTAATTATCTGTCCGTGTTTGCCAGTGAATGAACTATTGTGAACAGCACTCGTGTACTCTTCTCTATGTTCTTCCTCCTCTTCCTCTTCTTTATATTCATTTTCAAAAAATAATTGATTTTAAATTGACTTTCTATTCTGTTCAAGACAAGAACTTGAGTTATCTACTTAATTTAGAAAAAACTTTTTTTTTAATTGAATTGAATGAATGTTCGCTGGTGTGTACACACACTGATCATCGATGGGGTGATAGTGGTGTGCGAACTATTGTCACCAATGTTACAATGTTGAATCCGTGATCGAGTGTGTGAACGATTGTAATTAGAAATTAATGTTCGCAAAAGAAAGAAAGAGGAATGGGAAGAGGAGTGAATGGTGAAGAGGAGACGTGAGTGGTGCAATGATGATGGATGTGTTGTGTAGGTGTCATGAATTGTGTGTGTGCGGGACAACACGCGCAATGCCACTCATGCTCGGGCTCGTCACCACGGCCCCATGTTCGTGTTGTCCGATTGAATTTGTCAGCATTACAGCCACACACACACACCCACAATCCATCAATGTCACCAACACACACGCACACACGAGGTTCCACTGTTCCATTGGCAGTCAGCATTCCTTCCTTCTTTGCTTCTTTGCTTGCATTCTCTTTTTATTTTGTTCACTGTACATTAGGCTTGGAATTTCACTGTTATCTAACCCATTAACTTCACATTATTCACTCATTCTTTCTTTCTTTCTTGTTGATTGTTACTAATTTTTTTATTGGTTTTTTTGTTTTTGTTTTCTTTTGTTTGTGTTTTTTTGTTTCTAGGTAAGTGCTGTTTCTCTACTTCTTGTCTCTTGTTCGATGGACATTTTTCGACTGTGTACTCTTCTTTTGTTGGCTTGAAAAGAACCGCGAGGGTAAGTGAATTCACTTTTGTCGTTGTCGTGGTTGCCGTTGTAGTCTCTATTATTGATAATTCAGTTGTTATTTAGTGTGAATCATTGAAATATTAGATAAAGTGAATGGAAATGTGAATATTTGGATTTGCATGTGTCAGGTACTGGCGTATCGATCGTGTGCTGTATGCGGGTCACAATCGATAGTGTCACACTCACCATTCGTGAGAGAATGATGAACTCGGTTCATTTCCTTTCGAATTGGTTATGTTTCCATGCATTAGTTGTATTGATAGAGAATATATACTGGGTTCATTGGCAAGGTAGAAAGGGACTTGCATTCTTCACTATCATTATGTTTACACACACGCTTCTATCTTTGTTTGCTTATTCTTCTTCTCTCATTCGGGTTGTTGTCTTCCAGTGAGTGAAAAAAGAATGAGATAGAGAGGGGAGTATGACACAATTCGAGTATGCTTGTGTACTTTTGGGCGCAGTACACTGCAGTGAGTAGTGGTGAAAGTCGAGTACGATAATTGATTGATTGTGGGGTAATTGAAATTAATTGGCTCCAGAGAATTTGTTTCTACTTTTTCTTGTGTGTGTGTATTCCTCTACTTCATTGTTGGTTATAACCATTGTATTTTCATATTCTGTCACTACCACTACACCACTGGGTGTATTCATTTACATCCACTCATTCTTGTCCTATTCTCTTGCCACACCAGCCAATGACTTGACAATTAGTTGAATGTCATCACTAATGGGCACATGCATTCTCATATCCATTTCCATTCACTACACTCATGCTAAACATGATGAGGAAGAGAGTAGGATGCTCAAAAATGAACAAGCTTGCCAGAATGAATAAGAGATGGTAACAAAAGTATACTTTCTTCCTTTTTTTTTTGCTGTTTTTCAAACAATACAATAGTAAAGAAAGAAAGAGCAAGCAAGTTTGAGATAACGGAAGTTTAGTTTCATTTATGTCCCACTCCTTGACATTATGAATTTGTGTCTTTGTTGTGTGTGTTCTTCTCTTGTGTTTAATGTGTTCGCATTTGTTTTGTTTGTGTCTGCGTTGAATTGGAGTATAAATGTGTGTTCGTCACGAATTGGTGTAGTTCACGTTCAATTCATTTCACTTGCACTTCTCAATCTACCTTTACCCCGTTCCTAATGTTCGCGATCTTTATTGTTGCTGCTGCTTCCTACTACTCGGTAAAAAAAAGTGAAAGAACACAAATGACAACAATGTTTAAGGTTTCTTCCTCCTAAACTTTTTATTTTGGTTGTTTTTTAATCATTTTGTGAGCATTATTCTAGTGTTTGTTTGTTTTTTCGTTCCTCTTATGGTAGTTGTTGTTTTTGTTTGAATACAAAATCGACAATTCTTTGGTGAATTTCTACATTCTTCTTTGTTTGTTTTGTTTTGTTTTGCTTTTTATCTTCTCATTTATTGGCTTTTATTCTTTGTTTTCGTCATCGTCTTTGCAGTATCAATTTCATTGCAGAACACTGAGAAAGTTGTGTGTTTATCCACACTGCACTTGGTTTTGTTTGCTGTCAATTCTTTTCGCTTTCGCTTTCTCTTTCACTGTCAGTCAGATGAGGGCAGTGAACAAATCGGAAATCGATACACTGTTTGAGAGGATTGTTTTCTTCTTTTGTCTTTTGTGCTGTTGGGTTCTTTGTATGATTTGGTTATACGATTATGTGAAGTTTGTTTGTAGATTTAGTGTGGCATTCAAATGAATGTGTGGCACGGTGTGCTTGGGTTATTGTGTCCCACTTTACATTGAGTGTTCAGAATCGATTGGGAATGATTATCATTACTGCCACCATCCTACTGTACCCAGATGGTTACTCGATCCACAATTCATCCTCATTCCTAAACATTCACATTCATTGTTATCGTGAATTCTTCTCAATCCTCTCCGTCAACTGATTATCAATGATAATATTTAATTAGAATCTCGTTCATACAAAAATCAATAGAATATTTGCTTAGTTTTTGCATTAGTACAAATGTTTGTGATGTGTGTTGTATACAAGAGAACTGATGGAGCGTGATTGGAGATGTACTCGCATATAAACACCATCCATTCCATTGTCTAGGCATAATGATTGAACTCGAAATGGAAGTCCATGGTAGTGACATGTTTGCTGTACTATGGGGGCGAGATTGGGTTTGTGAGTTGTGCTGGATCAAGTTGGTTTGGATAGTGTGTTCCAGTGAATTGATGCATGTGCGAAGTGCATCAATCCACGCAATATTCACTCGCACTCGGCTCTCATTAGTGCATCCGCAAACCAAGGCGAGTGCCACAACCATTCACATTCAATAGAGTGCAATCCACTGAATGAAACCGTGCCAACAATGTTCCATTTGATTGTGGTCGGACATATTCTTCTTTCATTCCATTCACTGCAACAAACTTGTAACTTGATCACCGTGTTTTGTACAATCAAACATTCACATTCTCCTCATGTTCCATTGTGGATTGCGTGTGTGTGTTTGTGTGTGTTGTGTGGATGTTGCGAGCATAAATCAATGGTGTTCTCGTCAATATTCACCCAACCACTATTCACAATGAACATGACACATTCTCCTGTATCATGTTTCACATGCAAACATTCGCTTATCCAATTTCAATTTTTATCCCTAACGGCGTTTTCATTTTGTAGTTTGCTTTTCTTTGCTTTTTTGTTGGGTTTTTTGCAAACATAGAAAAAAGTTCGTTTGGTTGTTGGTCTGTTGGTAAATTCTTCACGTTGTTGTCGTGTCTTGTCATAATTCAATTAACACGAATCACCGTAGGTTCTTTTTTTATGAATTTGTGAAAACAAAAAGTTATATGAATCATCAGTGCAAGATGATGATGATGATGATGAGCATTAGTGTGCCCGTTCTATTACACATTGTGCAAGATTCAGGCAACAGATTATGTAGCAGTAATTAGTCACGTGCATTTATAATTATGTTCTGAATTGTAATTTTTAAAAAGTTTTATGCTTGTCTCGTATTGCACTGACCCCCTCTCCTCCTTCTTCTTCTTCTTCTCTCTTTCTCGTGGTAATTAGTGAAGTTGTTGTATGGATATGAGCGAGGATCACACGAAACAGTGATTACTCGCATTGCTATTTCCAATAATGCATAACACACATGCGCGCGCGAGCGAGAAACGAACCAAGGATGTGCTGGTCGTCTCGATACTCTTGTTTATTTCATCTTTTTTCGCCGGTGCATGTTAATTTTGGTTGAACGAAAATAATTATACACCCCAGAGATGATGATGATGATGATGATGATGTGCGTTCATCAATGGCCATGGTGATAAGAGATGAGAAAGAGCTCGCAGGCACATGAGACATGGCCAAATGCTTGTACAACACTAATTCACTCAAGTGACTAATTTATGAAGCCATTCATCCTCCCGTCTATTGCTTGCTTCGTTTTCTTCGTTTTCTTGTTCCACTGTATTTCGTGTTGTGACTTTTTCTCCCATTTCGATGAAATAAGCAAACAACATCCACAACACATAGATGAAAATTTTTTAATGATGCAACTTGAGAATATTGGAAGTGCGCGAGACACCCAGAGTGTGAGTGGCAGACATTGGAAGTGATGCAATCTACTTATCGTTGGGACACAAATGAGATATATCACATTCCATGACACTGACTTGATCCACACTGCGGATGCACTCACTCTCTTCACACCAACCAACATTAACACAAACACGAACTAGAAGAGCATATAGGGAACATGTGAAAGTAGCATGCAAATATAATAGGCTGTGATTTATTTCAATTATTAATAAGTTTGGAAAAGAATGAAGAAGAAGAATACGAACGGTACAAGCATGTGTTGTGTTGCAGGGTGGTGATAGAACGATGTTGATCTTGTTGGTGCACTTCATTCCATCCACTTTGTACGCGTTCCCTTCATTCTTGTCCCCTCTTTTTCCACTTACTCTCTAGAGTTTCATTCTCTCACTTGGTTGTTGTTGTGTTTGTGATTGTTGGAGACATTCGTCTTGGCTGGCTGGCTTGTTTGTGTTTGTTTCATGATTATAAATGACATTCTCTTTCATCTTTTTGCATTTTGTTCTTTTCTTATTTGTTGGAGGATCATATTCTCTAAGAATGACAGAATCGTCACTAGGAGTTGGAAAAGAGGAGGGAGAGCAAGCAAGCACGACTTGTCTATTTATCATAATAATCAACATCAACACCAACATTTCCATTCTCTCCATTCCCGATGGTCATTTCTAGTTGGTCGTCGTAGTGTTGTGTCCAAGTATATTGAACTTGTGATGCTCCTTCATTCTCTACCAAGATTTTGTTGTTGTTGTTGTTGTAGTTGTTGTTTTCTTGGTTGTTGTAATTTATGTACTTTTAATAACATGCTCGGTGTGAGAATGGAGAATGAGAAATGGAGTGAACAATGTGAAGAATGAGCGTGTTTGTGTGCCCATCAGTGAATGGAAGTTAGAATGAATGCAACAGTCCACTCTTCTCGTGATCACATAAGCAAAAGCGACAGAGTTATTCCATTTTCCAGGCAATCAACACAAGTGAGAGAAAAAAAAGGAAGAATGAAGAAGAAATAATTATGGATCTTGTTGGTGGAAATCGTTCTTTTTTTTACAACAACAAAAAATGTGAAAACAAGTATCGTGTTACAAAGTACAAAATTCACATTGAAAGCAAAATGAATGAATGAAATTTTATTCTTTCTTTCTTTTTGTTTGTGAACAAAATGAAATGGTTACATCAGTTTGAAGCAATCGTGTTCAAATGAGTGGGTGAATAGAACGTTAACTGCTTTGAATTTGGGGAAAAAATTTTGATATTTTTTTCACTTTTTTGAAATTGTTATTATTTTGTTCACACAAAAAACTCAAGTACTTGGTGTAATCTATTCAGTTTGTTTTGTTCTCTTTGGATTCGTTTTATGAAAATGTTTTGATTTTTTTTCCCTATTCTCTCACTTGGCATTTGCAGTGTGTGCATCGGTTGTTTACAAGCGAATCGATATTTTAAATTCTGTTGTTCTTGTTCTTGTTTTGTTGTCGTTTGCTTTTGTGTGTCTAATCTTCCGGAACAATGAAATGAAAAGTTGATGTTTGAAGAGTTGAGAGAAATAGCAAGAACGAGAACAAACAAACAAGAATATATATAGAATACAAACTACAAACTGAAAATTGAAAAAAAGTTAAAAAGTGGAAACAAACTTGAAAGCAATGTTTGAGTCATTGTGAGTTAGGAATGTCAGAATGAGAAGAAGAATGACAGCACAAACAAATTAGTTTTTTCCTACTCTCATTCACATTACTGTGTGTACAGTTGTTATTCACGAATTATTTCAAACTTTTATTTGTATCAAAATTTAAAATTGAGATTTTGATTTGGTCACAAGTTTTGTTTGTTTTGTTTAATGTTGAAGTTTTGTTTGTTGGTTGTTGTTGCTAATTATTCATTAATTCTGGGCGAGGTTTGTTGTGTGCATTTGCACTGAATTGATGATTGAATACGATTATACCAACATCGGTATCGGTGTGACAGTCAAATGTTTCCTTTTTTGGACTCTGTTTCATTCTCTATTTTGGTTGTAATATTTGTGTGCCATGAGAATCAATTTGTTAACGACACACGCACACACATCCACGAGCACTAGAGATGCAGTAAGCAATTAGTGAAGTAATTAATGAACTGATTCAGGTGTGAGTGGGAGAGATGGTGATTAGTAATGGTAGTGGTGGTGGTGGTGATAGTGGTGACGTGCACTCGCACACTGCCACAATGTCCCACCACTCCTTGATCACAACCCTCGTCACTTCATTCCTACTGGTCTGCTATCGAAATTGACAATCTTCATGTGGATGATGGTGATGCAGTTTCATTGCTGACTTGGTCGAGCATCGTAAGTGTGATGAATGGTTGGTTTGTATCGAGATTCAGATTGGTAACATCACATTGAGCGAGTGAGAGAACACGACACAAATGCCATTAGTGAGAAGAGTAGATTAGATGCAACAAGCTAAATGCTTGCATCATTCTCATACACACCAGAGAACTCAATTAATGCACATGCACTCAAGTCCTTCTTCTTCTTCATCTCAACTCAAATTGAAGTTTGCATTCATTTTGCATTATGTTATAAATGCAAAATGATGTTTTATTAGATTTGTTTGCTTGTGGACAAAGTGCGATACAAAACGAACATCAGTGAGATGATAGCTGGTTGGTTTGATGTAGATGGAGTAATTCCAATGAGCAGGGTTCAAATGAATTGCCAATTCGGTGACAATAATGAATAATTCTGTACACCGGAATATGGCTCCAACTCCATTGCAAGTGTTGTGATGGCAACATGGCAGTTGTTGTGTCCATGTCACTGGCTGTCATGTTTCCTTTCCACCCGATCTTCCGTGTGTGTCATGCCCGATTGTGCATTCCACCCACCACCTCTCTGGTGTGTGTGTGTGTGTGTGCTTCTCGTATTTCTATTTATATTATCATCTCTCATTATGAACAAGCATATCTGGAGAAGAACACACGAATACTGCATGATGGAAGTTCACACTTTCTGGTCGCTTGTCTTTTGTTTATCTGGTGTCAAGAATCTGCATGTTGTGTGCTACGAAGATGATAGCCAAGTAATGGGGAGTGGAGTGTGCAAGAAGAAGAAGAGTGAGTGGAGTGTGTGTTTGTAACCATTGCTCTCAACAATGATCGCGAAACTCGAGCTTATCGTTTTGCTCTAATCTCATTCTAGCTTGCATGTGTCGCCAAGTTGTGTTCTAGTGTGTGTGTGTGCGACAGTGTTTATGCTCCACACACACACAATATGACAAACGAGCTCCAAACACACACACACTTCTTCGTCTTTCTTATCACTTGGTCGCGAGCTTCTACGTGGACTCTTTTTTAGGTTTGGTGACGACGTCATACTTGCCATACTATTGTTGTTGTTGTCACAACAGTTATGTAATTTATATTCCTCTTGCCTCACATACAAAATGATTCAATTATAAAATGGGAAGAAAAAAACGAGCAAAGCCAAAATCATTCTTTCCAATTTTCATTTCATTTCACTCTTTTATTAGATTTTTGCCAAACGATAAAAGTGTGAAGAAAAATTATTGGGAAAAAACTTTTTCTGTCGATTAAACTTGATAATTTATTTTTCTCAATTTTTTTCTTCGTTTTTTGTGACAATATTTTGTTGTGTGTGTGTGTGTGTTTGCCGACAGAACTGTTATAACGAGTGTTCAGTGGTGATGAAAGGATTCGACAATCTCGGTCGCTCGCTTTCTGCTCTCTGTGTTCTTGTTACAGCCCATAATGGTGGAACACAGCAGCAGCTTTCTTTCACTTGACTTATTATTTTAGTTGCGATGATAGTTTTTCAATTTGACCGATACGATCATCGACTCATGTGTGTCCAAGTGGATGTGATTGAGTAGAAATTAGCCACTTGTGAGAAGGTGTGAGTGTGTTGGAATGGAGTGAGAACCAAGTGTGCAAAGTAATGCTTTAACTTCACTATCCACAAATGGCCTGCAGGTGGATCGAGAGGATTATTGGGTATAAGAAATGTTAGGAGTTTGTGTGAACTTTTCGCCTTTTGCGGGAGTTTCAGTGGCGCGAGGTGGCAAGTCTATAATTGCTCAATTAAATTCGATTCGATGTTTGCTCATTTTGTGCTTCATATTTATCCACTGCTTGCTTCTTTCCATCCTCACCACCACTACCAGGTGTGTGTGGGCAGAATGTTTGTGTTTGTGTTGGCAATTATAAACTCGAATCGGTTTGTATTTGTTTGTGTGGAGGTTTTGTGTTTGTTTTTATAACCTGTCAGTCTGTTTCCACCACCACCATCACCACCCGGTGATTGGTGTGTTTAATTAGATGTGAGCAAATGCACAATTGTTTACTATTTGTTGTTCATTTGAATTTCATTTCTGTTTTGCATTCTGCTTATTTGCTTCTTTATTTTTTAATATTACTGCTTTTGGTTGTTACACTCTGCATTTGTTCTTCCACTCTTCATACACTGATCGACAGTCGTTTGGAAGAGAGGCAATTCTGAAATGACTTTTTTTTAACGATTTGCTGTATTCTTTTCTAACTTGTTCGTTCTCATCTCTTCCAATAAACTTGTCACTCGTTTCAAACAAAAAAATACGAACGTAAAGAAAATGAAATTTGAAAGTTGTACTTTTTCTGGCAAGCCTTATTTTTTTTGTTCATGCGCTCTATCATAAATTAGTCGCCTTCTTTATATCCGACACTGTTGTCGTAAAATGGTGACCATTTAGACGAGTAGTGAAGTGAGGGTTGTTAGTGCCCATGATGATGGTGATGTGGTGATCAGTGGACAGTGTTGTCCTGTGTTTGCGTGCAAGTCCGTGTGGGCAGTCATGATGGCGTGTGTGTGGTAGTGATGTGATCATCGATCTCGTTCTATTCCCACTTCTCTTGCGTCTAACTCGTTTCTAGTCTTGTTCTTGTTTCACTATGTTGTTAGAATGGTTGGACATTTTTTTATTGGATTGTGAGTGGCAGTGGCAATTAGAAGTGTTCATATGCACGCTATACACTCTACTGCTACGGGGTTATTTGCAATTAAACATTCTTTATGATCTCCATCACATTCATTTGTCCCATTCAAATCATACTTATCCACTAGAATTATGAATACTGGCTTGTTTTCTCATTATTCATTTCCTCGTACATTCATTTTGTTCTGTTTTTATAAAGTTTTAACGAACATTTGTTTAAATCGTATATAAAATTATATAAAAGCACAGAACACGTGATGAGTTATGAAATTGAATTGAATACTTGCTTAGTAGAAAACTATATTGGGCGCGATTAATTTATTTGTTGTTCAAATTCAACAACAAAAATAGTTGGCAATCATTTAGCAGCCAATGATTTGTTGTATCTCTCTTTCTTCCTCTCTGTCTGAGTCTGTGTCAGCGTGCACTTGAACATGTGGTTGTTGGTGGGCAAGTTGGAATGTCTTCTTTCTTTCTTCGTG
>CAXFZM010000274.1:0-14293 GCA_964007475.1 Hybos culiciformis
AGCGGACAAATGTCATTTTGTAAAATGCCACTTGTCCGCGATTGATTTTTAAAATTTTTCGCGGACAAATGTCATTTTGCAAAATGTCATTTGTCCGCGATTGATTTTTCAGATATTTAGCGGACAAATGTCATTTTGCAAAATGTCATTTGTCCGCGATTGATTTTTCAGATATTTAGCGGACAAATGTCATTTTGCAAAATGTCATTTGTCCGCGATTAATTTTTCAGATCGCGGACAAATGACATTTTGCAAAATGACATTTGTCCGCGGCGGACAAAAGTCATTTCGAATCGCGGACAAATGTCATTTTGATGTCCGCGATACAAAAACAAATCGCGGACAAATGTCCCGCGGACAAATGTCCAACCCCCATTTTTTATATCCATAAAAATATGTCTTTTTTCGCCATTGGAAGTGCTATTTGGATATTTAACTAATACCTAGTTTACATGATCGGGTTGAAACAGAGTTGAGTTTTCGTTGAGTTGATTTTTAATATGAAATTGCTCAACTCGTCCAAAACTCAACTCTGTTTCAACCATATCATGTAAACTAGGTATAAGTAAGACTATTTTTATTTACATTTTTTCTATCAATAAGTATGTGCCTTTTTTCGCCATAGGAGTCGCTATTTGGAGATTTAAATAAGTGAATTTAACGAAAAAAAATTCTAAATACGTTTCTTATCGAACTTACGGAATACAATTTCTTTTTTAGGTTACGTTTAACATTTGTGCTAAATTAAACACTGTTAATGCTTTTAAGCGATTATAGTCAGTTTAAAAATTTATACAATTCGTATTATTATTTCTTATTTTTGAAAATATTACAATTTTAAGTAAGTTTTATTATAGTTTATTATTTACGTAATACTCTTTTAAATATATCCCTAAATATTGCAGAAATGAGTCAACGAGAAGAGTTTGACAAACAATTAAAAGAGGTAATTGCGGCCAAAAAACAAAACAATGTGTATATGAGTAGGACTATGTATGATCAAATCTTAATGGAAGTGATAAATGCTAAAGCAACAAAACATTTTAAAACAACACTCGATTATCATCGTCTACAACGCTATGATATTATAAATATAGGTAAAGAAAAACGTTTAATTTTCCCAGTTGCAGTTGATAATAACAATGGGAATACAAGTGTGAAATATTTTGTTCCAACGGAAGAGTTATTTGACGTAATAAACAATGCTCATATCAGTATCGGACATGGTGGTCGCAATAGGCTTATAAAAGAATTAAATAATAAATACAAAAATGTGACAACTGAGGCAATAATGTTGTATTTAAGTTTATGTACAGCTTTTGAACAAAAATCAAAAGGAAAAAAAAAAGGCTTAGTAATAAAACCAATAATTTCTAATGATTTGAATTCGCGTTGTCAGGTAGATTTAATTGATTTGCAGACTCAACCTGACAACGAGTTTAAGTTTATATTAAATTACCAGGACCACTTAACAAAATTTGTTGTCCTGCGTCCGCTGAAAACAAAAACAGCACTTGAAGTAGCGGAAAACTTATTGGAGATATTTACTCTTTTAGGAGCTCCGTCAATACTTCACAGCGACAACGGCCGAGAATTTGTTAATAAAATAATTATGGAACTTGTAGATCTATGGGACGGTATTAAAATAGTTCATGGGAAACCAAGACATTCCCAAAGTCAAGGCTCTATTGAACGTGCAAATCAGGATGTGCAAAATATGTTATCCACATGGCTGATCACAAATAATACTACCAAGTGGTCTACTGGTTTAAAATTTATTCAATTGATGAAGAACCGTGCATACCATGATGGAATAAAACAAACACCTTACGAAGCTTTATTTGGTGTAAAAATGAAATTGGGTCTTAAAACATCATTTTTACCAGAAGATATACTTAGTGAAGTTAATTCAGAGGAAGATTTGACTAATTTAATTGCGACTAACAAGTCTATAGTTCTTGAAGAAACTCCATCTACAATAGCTAAAGGATCAGAAGCTGTTGAATCAACAATTGAAAATATAGAAAATTTTTATATTGAAAGTATAGAAAATTTTGATACTGAAAATATTAAAATGGAAAATTTTGAAATAAAAAATAACAAAATTTGTTCAGACACTACTTCATTAATATCTGAAAGTGTTAAAGAATATGCGGATGAAGCACTAAATGTCTGCAAACCGGAAAATAATGTTTCTATATTAGAAAACAAGAAATTACTTATTAACGAAAATAGAATTGCAGCTAAGGCAAACTTGGAAAAACAAGCAATTAGAATGTCTAATAATTCAAATTTGAAATTTCTTCCTGCAAAAGTTGGAGAATGTGTGAAATTACCAATACCAGATGTAGACCGTGGAAAAACTGATCCTCGAAATTTACTGTGTGTAGTAATGAAAGTTAACGACGACAAATATTACAAATTAGGGACCAAATTTGGGCAATTAAAACAATATTATACAAGAAATCAATTTTCAGTGTGTACGCAGAAGTTTTTGTCGATAGATGATGTTCCTAATGTTGAAATGGCTGTTAGAGAAGTTATTGGTAAAGAATCGCTAACTGGTGGCCAGGGGTTTAAGAAATGTAACTGTAAAGGCAAATGCGAAACGAGAAAGTGCAATTGTAAATCAGCTCAAGTGTTGTGTAATTCTAAATGCCATGGAAGCACCCCTTGTTGTAATAAGAATTAATGTCAAATAAAGATATTTCACTTTTTCAAATAATAAAAATATTGGTGTTTCTTATTTATTATTCTTATTATTTTTATTATTTTTTAAATAATATTAATATGTAGGTATATTCCTTATCTTAATCTTATTAGTTTTAATTTCCTATAACATATTAATATTTTAATATAATTTTACAAATTTTCAAAAAATAAAATTAGAAATTGAAAAGCAATAACTTTCTGTTTAAAATAAAAGCTGAGATATTTTATACAGCTTGATTGAGACGGTTTATTTATTTTTAAATTTTAAACAACTATAAAAATAAATTCTGAAATTATAATCAGAGGTTGAATTTGACAGTCAACCAATTCGAAGTTGGTTATTAACTAGTAATTTTTGGTGTAGTGAAATAAGACCGCATGAAATAAGGCCGCGATAGATATTTGTTGCTGTCTTACTTCATTTTTCAAAATTTAATTATTACTTACAATTTATTTATTTACATATCGAATTCATTTTAATTTCTTATAATTATAATATTAGCATCAATATAAAAAGACAGTTTTATTTTGATTAATCATCGGCTTCGAAAGCATGAACTTAATTAAACATTGATTACTATTTTTTTTGAATGTCCTTAAAAATGTATATTTCGTAATATCAATTAGATTCATGTTGAATTTTAAAAAATTTACGAATAATATTTAGAATCCATTTATTTTGTTGAAAATTTTTTTAACAGATTTCGTACAATAATTAAACTATTTTTTAATTATTCATTAAACTGTCCAATCACCAAAGATATGTGACTTTTCGTAGGTTGTTCCATAGAGCTTTGTTTTTTAGGCAGCAAACTCTCTTTTCTAAACTCCGAATAATTTAGATTTAGAAATTAATTTGAACACAATGATTGAGGAAACAAAACAGACTATTACGCAATGAATTTTGATGGATAGAAATTATCTATTTTTTTCAGATTATCATTTTGAAAATTATGTCAGAAAAAAAATTATAATTTGCGATATTAATCGCGGAATATAAATTAAAGAGAAATAGTTCTCTTTTACTATTAACTGACTTCAACGTATTCATATTAAATTTGGCTTGAGTTTGTTCATCTGCAAAGAGTATTCTAAGTTCAAAATTGCACCATCATATAATTTATTACTGATAAATGTTTTATTAGTTTATGGAAAATAAATATTTAAAAGTCAAGTTTTCTATAATTTCGATAAACTAATTATTTGAACAATCATAAAAAAATATTCCCAAATTTGTCGCATTGTTAATAAAACTTGATTATTTCAAACAAATTTTTTTTATTTCGTGCCAGCACCATTTTCAAATTTTCCCGATGGTCTTCCTGTTGAATTTAAGTTTTTATTTCGAAGCTTCATCAGTTTTATTTGTTAAGCTAGATTATCGATTGATCTCAGTTCCTGGAGTGGATCGTAATTTATTCCATATCGTTGACTTATCAATTTAATTTTCTTTGCTAATATTACTACTGTTCAAGGGTTTATTATTAATGGTTATGTTGGCTTAACTGAAAGTGGTTTCGGCTTTTGGGATATATCAGGCTGACCATATTTGTTCCTTTAAATAAGGGACAAATACAGGATATTTTTAGTTATTCGCAAATATCTCGAAAACTGGATGATTTTTTTAGCATTTTTGAGTTCGGCCCAACCTAACATGACCATGAATCCAACTTTTAATTACTTATTCAAAAACCTCTGGAACTTAAAAAACTATCAAAGTTACTTTAGATATTGAGTTTTGTAAAATATTAAACATTATCATGCTTCAGAAGAATTTATTATTTTATATTTTTTTAAAATTCAATATCTAAGTAACCCTTTGATAGTACTTCCAGAGGTTTTTGAATAGGTAATTAAAAGTTGGATTTTTGAAGTGAAACTTCTTTAGAGGCATTGTGATTGAGAGTGAAAAAAATGTAAGTGTCAAAAACCGAACGATTATTGTCAAAAAAAAAGGCAAAATCCGAACGGCTATTGTCAAAATCCAAACGATTATTGTCAAAAAAAAAGGCAAAAAAAAAAAACAATAAAAAATTTTGTGAAATAAAGACGAAAGAACAAAAAAACAATATGAATTTCCGGGAACCAACAAGTTTTTTTTTTGGCACAAACCTTTTTTATTTTCAAATATTTTTCCAATTATATTTTTATTTTTTAACCACAATTTTCTATTTTTCGTTCACAATTTTGTGCACTTGGCACTAATTTTTTTTTTTTTATATCCGCGAAAAGAAAAATTATACAATTTTTTATTTAATGCAAAAAAAAAATAATTTTTTTCCAAATCGATGTGAAAAAAAATTAAAAATTTTCATTTAAATTTATTATGTTTCATTATTTTCATAAAATTAATTTAAAAAAAAACCACTTCAAAAACTTTTCATGGCATTTCTGCTGTCATGAAAATAAAAAGAAAAGAATAAAATAAACAATGATAATTTATATTGTGTTCTCTTTCTAATTGTATTGAATTAACAGATGTCCCTCTAGTGGATGGTTTTTATAACTAGATTATTCGATTCAATTTTTGATGAAACTGAACCCTAACCAAGTGGTTAGATGAAATGAGAAAAAAATTTTTCTTAATGTAATTTGTAGTTTGTTAGTGTAATTTATTTTTGACATTAAATTACACTAATAAAATGCAGGAGGAATATGTTTATTACAATTCAATTTCAGAAGAAGTACTAATAAACATGAAATTTTTCAGGCATATTTGAAAAAGTTATTTTAGGTTAAACTTTTCGGGCAACAAAAAGAAAACATGATTTAAGCCACGCTGCTGTTTTTTCATACATTATTGTCGCTAATAACCGGAATTGTGTTTACAGCTTAAAATATAGTAGAAATCATCTGCAATCAGTGTTGCCATAAATCTAGCCATTTTGAAATAATTTTATGCCACTAAACTTTTTGAGCTTAAAAAGTATTTTAGAATTTTTAAATGCTTTTATCTCTAATATGGTCTTCGCATTAGTGGAATATGCTGTTTTCCGGAATATTTCAGGAAAATGAACTGGATTTTTCATATAAAAATATATTCCGGAATATGTATATTCCACTTTCATATTCTAGTTTGTCAGGGTTAAAATTCTATATTTATAGTTACTTTCACTCACTTTTTGAAATTTTATTATAGTTGGCAATAATTTTTTTTGTCAAATTCGAGTAAAATGAAAAAAAAAAACCAAATAAAATTGATAAAAAGTGATATAAAAAGTCAAAATTTTCAACAACAAAAATTTTTTCTCTTTCTAAATTTTTAAATTCCACTTCTCATCAAATTTTGTAATGCGAACGGTAATTTGTTTTCCGGAATTTAATTGGAATTTAAATTAGAATGCGAACAAGGTACAAGCAGTCGCTGGGTTTTAATTTTTTCTAAGCCGCCGAATTCCCCAAAACAAGTAATTTTAAGTCGACTGGCCGCAGCATTCGAAGGGCAAAAATCAACTAGTCGCCGTCGAAAAAATCGATCGGCGTCATATCTTATATGCACTTGACCATTTTAAATATTTATTTAGCCTTCCCAGAAAATACTACTTGCCATGAAGTTTCACTTCTTCCGTGTGTCCCGAGACTCACATATGTTTTTTTTTTGGCTGATTTATTGGAATTTTATAATTTACCGGCGGTGCAGGAGGTCTTGGAGGTGGACTTTTAGGCCGATTTGCAGAACGCATAGAACACGAACTTTTTAGGTCAGATTTCCCCAATATGTATGCTCGTTACTGAATCTGTAACAGCCGTTTTTGAAGGACTTCTCATGCTTGCTTACGATTGAGTATTGGTTTTTGACCTGTAGGGATATCTACTATTTTGGAGCTGAAATTTCAATAGTTCGAAGTCGTTCACGATCAATATTGAGTCGTACCGTAAGCTGTTCTTCCTTTTTTAAAAATGATGGGCTAAAGTGCCGTTTATGTGAACCACTCAGAACTGGCTGAAACTTGGAGAGGGGTAGAGGCGGTGCCCAAATTTCCAAAACTAAAATCAGTTCTTGGGCCAAAGGCCCCGTTTCGGAGATATGGCCCCTCAAAGTTTTCATACATTTTGTATGGGCAATTTTTTTTTGCTCGATTTGCCCCATTTTTTTGTGGAGAGTGTAGAGGGTGCCCCAAAACAAGAGGGTGGAGTGGGGGCGGTGGTCTGGTGGTTGGTGGACTAACCACCAGACCGCCCGGCCGCCGTCCCCCACCCCACCCTCTTGTTTTGAGTCACCACCTTTATCCTTTTCCCAAAAATAGGGCCAATCGGGCAACAAAAAAAAATTTTCCATACAAAAATGTATGAAAACTTTGGGGGCCGTATCTCCGAAACGGCGCCTTTGCCCCAAGAACTGATTTCAGTTTTGGGAGTTAGGGCAGCGCCTCTACTCCCCCCTCCAAGATCAATACAAACAGGTGTTTGTATTGATCTTAGTTTGGTTAAATCTAATAGTTTTTCAAATTTTACAAAATTTCGCATCAAGACGTTAAACGTCAAAACGAGTTGGTTTAATAATAAATCACAAGGAGGCAGCACTTAACACGGCCTACTACTCTCTAACTTGCGCACATATCATATTTGACACTAAATTCACCTTTTTCAATTGAATTATATTTCTAATTTTTTTTATCGTGGTGGAAGTGGAGGTTTGAAAAATTAATGAAAAATTATTTAAAATAATAATTCTGGTCTCTCGATATTATAAAAATGAAATAAAATTAATAAAAATAAAAAAATTATTATAACGCTATTAAAAATAAATAATCAAACTGGAAATTTTGGAAATTTGTTATAATAAAAATAAAAAAAATAATCTTATTTAATCGGAAAAATTGAAGAAATTTGAGCCGTTTTTTTTTCAAATTCAAATTGAAAATGAAAATTTTAGTTTAATTAAAATTGATTATTGAAGAAGAAAAAAAAATTAATTACTAATAAATTTATCTGGATGTGATAAAAAAAATTATAAAAAATGATAATATCTACTACTCCCGGTAAATATACACATTTGCCAATAATTTCTACATTTTCCACGGACTTAGAAATAATGTATACATTTACCGGTAAATGTATGTTTTATTAACATTTACGAGATGGTAAACTTACATTTGCCTAGTCTTGTAGTTAATGTACACATTTACCGGCAAATGTGTACATTATGAAATTTTGTACTTTAGCCGTAACATATATATAACATAAAATAATTAGGAAAATAACTATTAAAAAGTGAGTAATAACTACATGAAATCAATTGTGGTTCAGAACCAGTAGCACAGAACAGGAAGCACGGAAGTCTGTATACAAAATCTGGTCATCGTTATCGAAATCTACAGAATTTTTCAAATGTTGAAAGATATATTAATTATTTAATGTGCTTCAAATTTATAATAAAAAAGTATATTCTGAATGTGACTTACCAGTTTTAGACGTACCAGAAGCATTTTCAAAACGAACTAGGACAAAATTACAAAATTAATTAACACTTTAAATTTCAGTTATTTGATTTTGATTATAATTTATAAATTATCACATACTGTTTAAAAAAAGATGATTTTGATTAAGTTGATAGTTCCACGTCTTTAACAAGAATGTTAAAATTTTAGAGCAATTGTTATATTTTTTTGATAAAAATTATATAAACTTTTGTGTTATTAATTTGCAAAAATAATATTTTTCTTAATACAATACACCGCGAAGACCACTTCAACGCTTTAAAATTTTGTATGCATACATACGACAATAAAAAAAATTAAAAAATTATACAAATTTTTGTATGAATATTTGTCGTATGTAGAAAAATTCAATACATACGACAATTATTCCCTCAAAATGTTGCTTTTATGATACATACAACAAAAAAGAAGCTAAATATCTCAAAAACTAATAGAGCAAACTGATTGCGCCAAATGAAAATTCAGCCTCGAAAACTTAAGAAATGATCATAATCCTAAAATTGACGAAATCTACATACGACAATTAAATTCTTAGTTGACGATTTGCTACGTTGACCGATGGAATATGTTCATTTTCTGAATTACTATTTGATTCCGAAACTTCAGTATTATTAGAGCTCGCCGTTGTTGCTTCTTCATGCAATAATGTGTTGTGCTTCCTATTACAAACCTTGCAGGTCCACTTTGAATCACATTTACTAACTAAATGTGATTTGAAACAATTATAGCACAACCGTTTTGTTTTTACGAACTCTTTTTTCTCATTCATATTGAATGACAAAAATGAAAAACATTGATTTAAATAATGTTGTTAATTGCAATACACACAAGGAAATGGAACCTTATTAACTGTAACTGAATTTGATGATTTGAATTTATTATTACTAACCTTATTGCCTTCAGCTTCTTCAAATAAATTTTTAAGGCAAGTAAGTTCATAAATTCTACTATTAATGATGTTACATAAATCTTGAAACCCTATTTCTTTACCCTTTTTTAAACTATTTTCACGACGCCATAATTGCTTTGTTTCTTTATCTAATTTTGAGCTTACTATATAAATTAAAATTGCATCCCACGAGTCGACCGGTAATTTTAACGCCTTTATAGCTCGTACGGACTCTTGAATAATAATTAACATCGTTCTTAAATTTTCCGCAGTTGGATTGGTGATTTTTGGATGTTCTACAATTGTTTGAATATGTGCTTCAATAATAATATCATTTTTATCATAAAGTACTATTAAATGTTCGTATGCTTCTTCATAATTGGCATCACTAATAGACAGACGTTTCAAAAGTGATGATGCCTCACCAACCAATGAATCTTTAAGATATTGTAATTTTAATGATGCATTATTAAGAATCAAACTATTGTATAAATCATCAAACAAATCCAATTTTTGATATTTCCATCAAATTTTGGAACTGATAACGCTTTCAGATGTTCAAGAACGATTTTTGTTTCAGCATTAATATTTTGAATTAATGCCTGTAATACTTTCTGATTTTCAGATACCGCTTTGAATACCTCTTGAATTTCTTGATTCTGATGCTCAGGATGAGTACTTCCGGAATTTGAGCTAGAAACATTTAATCTAATTAAAATGCTCTTACCTTTTGATTTTGCTGCAAAGAATTGACTTTCAACTACAGCTAAATACTCATCATTTTCTTGTTTGGCATTGACATCAATCTCCTTGTTTCATACAGAATCATGCACTTGGATGAATTCCCGAAATAATCCATCTAATTCTTCAAGCCAAGCCGAAATTTGAGATATTTCATTATTCTCATCGAAAGAGTCCATGAATTCTTGAATTCTTTTTATTTGACCCAGCGGCGGATTTACCTGTAGGCAAATAAGGCATTTGCCTAAGGCCTCGGATTTATAAGGGCCTCAAAAAATCCAAAAAAAGTTTTTAAATTAAAAAAAAAAAAACAAGACTATTGTTCATTTTATTTTTTTTTAAATTATAAATATTTTTTTGTTGTAAACTTTATCATGTTTAAATTTTTCACTGTTTACCTTTTGGGGTCTATAAAAATAAGTCTTTTTCTTATTTTTTAATATATTTTTATTAATTAATTCAGAAATTATAATTATTGAAATAAACATTTTATACGCCTTCTTGCTTAAGTATTATTCAAAGACTGCTCTTTGTTGCTATTCAGTGAATATGACACTTTCACTGTAGCTTACTTTTTAAATCTAACTTACATCTAACTATGACATCTCCCTTTTTAAGTAAAATTTCTATTTTATTACTTTTAAAATTCTGTTATATAATTTTCCAAATATATTGGTTTCTGTCTAGTCGTTTGAGGACGATTATTTTGATTATTAAAATCTTTATTATAATTTATAATTTTATTTTGATTAGACTTATTTGGTTTTATAAAGTTATTAGGAGTATCAATCTCCTTATTATTTTGATTATTTGTTTTAGTACACATTTCTTGATTTGAATTATTATTTTTAAAATTTGCATCAAATAATTTATTAAAATTAATTTCATCATTATTTTCTATGTCATTAGTTACTGGACAGAACTTTGAATATTTACCTTCATTACTTAAATGAATTCTATTTCTATTTAAAGTCTTTCCGCTTTCTGTTAGAATTCTATACTGTCTAGGATTTTCATTTTTATCTATTATGATACAAGGTTTCCATTTCTTGTCCATATCTTGAAATCTAGCTTTATCATTTTTATTAAATTCTGGTAAGTTTTTTGCATGTTTGTCATAATAATATTTATATCTTTTGCGTTTTAATAAATTTTTGTGAGTTTCTTCATTTTTAATTGGTATATAAGGTAATAATCCTCTTGTTACCCTATTAAACATTAATTTGTTTGGCGAGTCTATTTCATTCGAAATCGGGGTATTTCTAAATTCTAGTAAAGCTAAGTAAAGATCTTTATTGTCATAAGTAGCTTTCTTTAAAATACGTTTTAGAGTTTGAATATGTCTTTCTACCATACCGTTACTCTTTGGGTAGTGTGGACTTGACATTATATGTTTAAAATCATATAATTTCGAAAAATTTTTGAATTCAGTACAGTTGTACTGTGGACCACCATCGCTTCTTAAAATGTAAGGTATTCCATGTCTAGCAAATATTGATTTTAGTGAATTAATTACAGATCTACTTGTCAAACTTGGTAATAAAGAAAATTCTATGTATTTTGAGAAGTAATCTACAACTATAAGGTAATTATTATTTTCAAAATAATATAAATCCGTATACCGACCATTTGCCACGGTCCCTCAGGAATTTCAGAATTTATTAATTCTTCCTTTTGCTTTGATTTCTGATAATGTAAACATGTATTACAATTAGATATTATATCTTCAATCTGTCTATTCATTCCTGGCCAAAACAAAATTTCCCTAGCTCTAAGTTTTGTTTTGTCTATGCCTAAATGATTGTAATGTAATTTTTTTTAATATTTCTTCTCTTAGAACTCTAGGTATAAGAATACATTCATTTTTCCATACCATATCATTGTAAACAAATAGAAGTTCGTTAAACGAATGATAAAGTTTTAACTCATCCGGTAATAATTTTCTATCATTTGGCCACCCTTTTAATAATTGATTCTTTAATAAATTTATTTCTGGGTCTTTATTCGATTCTTGAATGAGTTCACTAAATTTACTTTTTGAAAATTTTTCGTCTATAATTAAAATTTGAAAATTCTAGGTCTTTGTCACAATCAGGTAAATGAGCTCTTGATAGCATATCAGCTATAAATAATTCTTTTCCGGGTTTATGAATTAAAGTCACGTCATAGGGTTGTAGTCTTAATCTCATTTTTTGTAATCTTATTGGAATTTCACTTAAAGGTTTTTTGAAAATAGGCACTAATGGCTTATGATCACTTTCAACTATAATATTTTTCCCTGCTATATACTGATGAAATTTTTCACACCCAAATACTATCGCATTCATTTCTTTTTCAATCTGAGCCCAATTTTTCTGTGCATTTGTAAAAGATTTTGATGCATATGCTACCGGGTTCCCATTCTGTAGCAATACTGCACCTACCCCTGTACCACTAGCATCTACACTTACAACACACTCAGAGTTTGAATCATAGTATGCTAATGTTGGACTATTAATTGCACATTCTATTAAATTTTTAAATGCATTTTCTTTTTCTGTGTTCCATTCCCACAAATTATCTTTTTTAATTAATTTTCTTTAAGGTTCTGTCTTGTCTGAGAAATTCGGAATAAATTTTGATAGATATGTCATTGTTCCTAAAAATCTTTCTAAACCTTTTTTATCTTTAGGTTTCGTCATATTTTTTAACGCATTAGTTTTTTCAGGATCCATTTTAATTCCTTTTTCGTCAAATATATGTCCTAAAAAACTTATAGATTTTTGGCCTATTTTTCATTTGTCTTTATTAAATCTAATATTATTTTTTCTTGCACGATCTAAAACTAACCTTAAAGTCTCATCATGATCTTTTTCATTATTTGACCAAATCAAAATTTCATCAACAAAAATTTCGACATTCTTCATATCACCAAAAATTTCTTTAAACTTTTTATGATATATTTCTGTCGCTGTTTTTATACCATAAGGCATTCTATTATAACAATATCTACCGTACGGTGTTATAAAAGTAGTACATAATGAACTCTTTTCTGACAATTTAATTTGATGGAAAGCTCTACACAGAAAAAAAGAGTAGCCTTTTTATCTAAACTTCAAATAAAATCTTCTAATGTTTGTGATTGAATTTTAGCCATTTAAACTGTTTAATTGCGCCAGCTATTCTTAATTAAATGATTTGCTACAAATCGTAATTATTTGATTCATTTACTAATTTAAATGAAATATCTAATTTGCATTATCCGTTTTTGACCCCTCAAATACAAAAAACAACTCAAATGTTTTTTTTGGTTTTTTTTAAATTTTTTTTTTTTAACTTTTTTGGTTTTTTTTTTGTTTTTTTTTTTCTTTTTTTCTTTTTTTTTTAAACTTTTTTGGTTGGTCACACATCTAAGTACTATTCACTACGAGACATTGCTTTTTTTTGAAGTTTATACTTCTTTAGCGACGTTGGAAGAAATTTGGTAGAGGGTAAAAATCCATTTTCATATAGAATTTTTCTGAGAATCGTCATCATTTTTCTGAGAATCGTACGTCATCATTTTTCAAATATTAAAAAAAAAAAACAAATCATAATTGGGTTCGAACCTGGCACCTTCAGACTTATTTTTTTATCAAAAAAATTATTTTCGATGAAATAAAGGTTAGTTGGCTTAAAATTTTGGGTAATAGTAGAAGGAGTAGGGTCCACCCGGCCCAAAAAAAAAATTTTTTTTTGTTTTTAATTGTAAAAGTTACCTGTCGTTAAATGAACGTGGCCGGCATGAAAATTTTGGATCGGAGCAGGAGGCGAGGGGGTCTCCTACCCAAAAAAGACCAAAAAATTTTTTTTAACAAAAAAATTATTTTCGATGAAATAAAGGTTAGTTGGCTTAAAATTTTGGGTAGTAGAAGGAGGAGTAGGGTCGACCCGGCCCAAAAAAAATTTTTTTTTTTGTTTTTAATTGTAAAAGTTATTTGTCGTTAAATGAACGTGGCCAGCATGAAAATTTTGGATCGGAGCAGGAGGCGAGGGGGTCTCCTACCCAAAAAAGACCAAAATTTTTTTTTTATCAAAAAAAATATTTTCGATGAAATAAAGGTTAGTTGGCTTAAAATTTTGGGTAGTAGAAGGAGGAGTAGGGTCGACCCGGCCCAAAAAAAATTTTTATTTTATTTTTTTAATTGTAAAAGTTACCTGTCGTTAAATGAACGTGGCCGGCATGAAAATTTTGGATCGGAGCAGGAGGCGAGGGGTCTCCTACCCAAAAAAGACCAAAATTTTTTTTTATCAAAAAAATTATTTTCGATGAAATAAAGGTTAGTTGGCTTAAAATTTTAAGTAGTAGTAGAAGGAGTAGGGTCTACCCGGCCCAAAAAAAATTTTTATTTTATTTTTTTAATTGTAAAAGTTACCTGTCGTTAAATGAACGTGACCGGCATGAAAATTTTGGATCGGAACAGAAGGCGAGGGGGTCTCCTACTCAAAAAAGACCAAAATTTTTTTTTTATCAAAAAAATTATTTTCGATG